>JAAAKL020017702.1:0-10505 GCA_010016065.2 Carybdea cf. marsupialis auct. non (Linnaeus, 1758)
TGTATTTCTTATTTATGCAACTTACGCTGGTCTGCTTGTTTTTCATGTATGAAGGGAGGAGTCAAAAAGGGTGATTAAGGCAACTGGGTAATTTTTCAAGAAGAGGGTTTTAGGTTAATCTTGAATATCTGGCAAGAGTGGTGTTTAATGATAATGGCATTTTGTACCCAGACAGTCTAGTGGGTACAGACTCGCATACAACTATGATCAATGGACTAGGAGTTTTAGGATGGGGTAACGTACCTTGAAGTTCACTACTTTTAGCCAGTTTTTCTGAAATGTGTGAGAGTTTATGTTTATCCAGGGGTGTACCATATTTTCCTGTGATATCTGATATACGTGTCAAAATACTACGAAGTATTGCCAAATTTATTACAAGTTGTTACGTCATACCATGTACATGGTCTTATTATTATGTAACAGATTTAGTAATTACTAAAGTATTTGTTGCCACTCACAACTATTCTAGCCATGGTCCTTTTCATTTCATGAAACCGTTAACAAGAAACTTATTTACTCCTCCCGTTTCAAGAGTTTGAAGGTTTGACAGAGCTCTCCATCTTCTTCTGTTCCAGATATCGTTATCCTCCAAGCCTCAAGCTCTCATGTCCTCGTGTACCATCGTGAACCAGGTCTTTTTTGGTTTTTCTTGGGGTCTTCTTCAGGGTGCCCCCTATGCTTGCAAGAATGAGAAATGTTACGATCTACTAGCGTTATCAGGACACAGAACAGCATTGTTATTTCAACAAATAAGAGATGTAGCTTTAAATGCTTTTTGGTATTCTTAACAGCAGTTCACAGAACACACCTGCTTGATCTAGTTATCTTGAAGGACAGACATGCATGCCATCTGATTCTCTAACTGAATAAAAATAAATGAATGCATCACTGTAGGAAGCTTACCAATATAGGAACTAAGTCAATGGCTGACTGAGTCATTAGTAAATTGACAGATGGAAGGACTTTTTTCTCGTCGGGCAGATAATAGAAGTAACTCTGACAATATATGACTCAGTGGCCAACTGACAGTATATGACTCCTTGGCAAACTGACAATATATAACTCAGTGATAAACTGACAGTATGTGACTCAGTGGCAAACTGACAATATATAACTCAGTGATAAACTGACAATATATGACTCAGTGGCAAACTGACAATACATGACTCAGTGGCAAACTGACAATATATGACTCAGTGGCAAACTGACAATATATGACTCAGTGGCAAACTGACAATACATGACTCAGTGGCAAACTGACAATATATGTCTCAGTGGCAAACTGACAATATATGTCTCAGTGGCAAACTGACAATATATGGTTCAGTGGCAAGCTGACAGTATATCGCAGTTTCTTTGTGCCACTTCACATTATCAATGACAACTGACATCACTTAATGTAGGAAAAACGCATAACAGAATATATGAAAACATTTGTACGTATTTTGGATTCAAGAAATCCGCATGAGCTTCTAATCAGTGAGACATGTGACAGTATTTTTTCATAAAAACATACATTTGATGACCTTAGCTTAAACACTGGGAATCAGCCCCTCTTATGTAAAGCACCTTCCAATCCTCAAAGAAAGACACCGTTTCCTTCAAGGCAGAAAGTGTGTGTTTGAGTGTGAAAACTCTATGCACCTGTTATTTTGTAGTGTTTGCATTTTAATCTTCCTTCTCGTCCTAAACTGAAGTGTTATTTTGTCACAATCTAGGTGTTGGTGGTATTGAGGCAGAAGCAGTCATGCTCGGACAGGCCATTAGTATGGTTGTGCCAAAAGTTGTTGGTTATAAAATAACTGGAAAACTTTCACCGTTGGCAACTTCCACTGATGTTGTGCTTACCATAACAAAGGTAATTGTGCAATTATTGTGCTACGTACTAGTTAATTGAGGAATGTCAGTCTGATGGAATAAATCAATAAGAGGCCCCAGAAAAATGGCTTGTTAATCAATCAAGAGGCACTTAAGCTGATGGCACACGAGGTTTCTTTGAAGCTGGATGCATAGCAAAAATTGAACGGGGCTTCAAGATTTCCGATGAGAAACGTGGTTGCAGGTAGCTGAGTTTAGCATAGAAAGTTTGAATCTTGCATCCAGCTTCATTTTTTGATAGCCAATCATATCACAGTATTTGTCTTGTAAAAGTAAACTTGAAATGAAATTAATGTACTTGATAGAAGACGAAGCCGTGGGGCAGATTTTGCCCGATAGAAGCTCGGAGAAATACAAGGAGTAGCCAGGCTATATATCGCGGCAGATCGGTGATGATAAACAACGGCAAAGCGAAGTTCATTTTTGCAAGGCTGTCAGGTAATTCGAGACGTCTGAGAAAGCAGAATGCATTACAGACCTTGTCAAAAGAGATCCACTTAGAAACGTCCATATCCATCGTCAATCCTCTGGGTGCAGTAATAACCTACATCGATATTCAATACTTAAACAGTTTGTATTCCTTTGACATGCTTGTACACGTGAAGCTTTGTATAACTATTATCTTGTCTTTATTGAGCGATTTGGTTTTTGGCTCTGTTGGGTAGCCCGAACGTACCTATTTCTGTTGACAGATGAGTAATATCAGGAAAGCCGTCGTTTGTTTGTAACTTTGGAAAGATGTGAGCACATATTCATCTATCTTAAACACAAGTTTTATCCCAGATTTATCTGCCTAATTTTCTAGTGTCACCGTCCGTACTTATGTCCAAATGATTCATAACCGAGTTTCATTGACGAACACAAAATCACAAGAACTTCAACAAAATCTTGTTGTTGTTAGAGTACATTAGGGGAAACTCGTGATGCTGCATCGTTAAATCAGTTGAGAAAAAGGAAAGATACTAACTTTAAAGGCAATTTAACCTTTCGCTATACCATTTCCAGCCACGACTACCCCCGTGCCGTGCTTAGGTAACCACCAGATACCACCAAATCAGTGACAAGCTGCCTCTATATTTTCAGCATAACAAACAGGATTACGTAGAGATAATTAGCAGGTACTTTTTCTATCAAAAGAATGAAGAGTATGATGCTGAGTTGTATTCCAATTTCATTTCCGTGAGCAGACATCGTCCTTGATGAATTTTCCAGTTTGGCAGCAGAGCAAGTTACATGATGACTTACACGAGATTCGATTGGTCCATTTGAGTTTGAATCCGGCTTAAAGAATATTCCGTTCAAAACTGATTTGATTTGAAAGCTTCAATATTTTTGAAGCGGACTCCTTGCATCCAGCTTCTAAAAACCTATGACACACGAGGATTTTTGCAATCGGCATCATGAATCCGGCTTCAATGAAGCCTCGTGTGTCATCAACTTTACATAATCAGATTTTGTCTGTTAGCACCGTCTGTTAGTGCCGTCTGTTAGTACCGTCTGTTAGTGCCGTCTGTTAGTGCCGTCTGTAATCAGAGTTTGCCCCGACAGGATCAGAAATCTTTGTTCACGTTTCTAGAATAGTGGTGTTAACAAAGACTTTTCTTTTTCTCTGTTCTTGATGCTAACTATAGATGGTGGATTTTATGGAGACAGCACCCAAAAATCGAGAGCATTAAATTGATTGTAGAAGGAAAGTAAACATTTTAGGAAAATAAAATGCCATGGAAAGTTGAACCGATTGATAACTTCCATTGATAGCAGAGTGAAAGTGGAGAGTTATAAGGACAATAGAATACCGTGGCAAGTTGAACCAATCGATAACTTCCATTGATAGCAGAGTGAAAGTGGAGAGTTTAAGGACAATAGAATACCGTGGCTGGTTGAACCAATCGGTATTTTTCATTGACAGTAGAGGGAAAGTGGCGAGTTTAAGGACACTAGTATACCGTGGCAAGTTGAACCAATCGATAACTTTCATTGATAGTAGAGGGGTCGGAACTTCCTATGTTCACTTTGTAGGATTTTCACTATTTATTCATTGATCATTGTCTTCGAAATAATCTATTGCTGCAGCATCTACGTCAAGTTGGAGTTGTTGGAAAATTCGTAGAATTCTTTGGCCCGGGCGCAGCAGAACTGTCACTTGCAGATCGTGCTACAATTTCCAACATGTGTCCTGAATACGGAGCTACAGTTGGCTTCTTCCCAGTGGATGCTATGAGCATTCTGTATTTGAAGCAGACAGGTAAGCATTATTATGGAGCATGTCGTCAGACCTGTTGGTTGTGTTGGCTTCTTCCCATTAGATGCTCTGAGCATTCTGTATTTGAAGTAGACAGGTAAGCTCTATTATGGAGCACGAAGCAGCACCTGTTGGTTGTGTTGGCTTCTTCCCAGTGGATGCTATGAGCATTCTGTATTTGAAGCAGGCAGGTAAGCACTATTATGGAACATGTAGTCGCACCTGTTGGTTGTGTTGGCTTTCAACTGCTTTTCTATACTTTTTCTAAGTGCAAAACATTTTACAGGGAAAAGATTTGTTAAAAAACGTTGGGAATACACACACATGGGAGAGAAAAGAGTACATGATTCTCAGAAAGTGCCAAGCATAGTAGTATAATTACGATGAAGTCTCAGAAAAGTTTTGTATGGTATTACTGGTAAGCATTAAGATTGCTCGCTTCCCAATTGTTTCCATTCTTGACTTCTAATGATGATTGTTCATAGGTATTGATGAATGATTGGTGGCCACAAATGAACTTCGAACTTCGAAGTACTCAATGTGTACTAAATACATTATTGAATATTCTGGTCTGAGGGGTTTTAAACTGATGATCTTTTAATACAGGAGACTTTTCATGCACTTTTTATGTGATGTACCGTAAAGAAACGTTATTGTATGCGCTTATAAAATGACATAACACATAGGTAATGATGAATGATTGGTGGCCACAAAAGAACTTCGAAGTTCGAAGTACTCAATGTGTACTAAATACATTATTGAATATTCTGGTTTGAGGGGTTTCAGACTGATGATCTTTTAATACAGGAGACATTTCATGCACTTTTTATGTGATGTACTGTAGAGAAACGTTATTGTATGCGCTTATAAAATGATATAATACATAGGTAATGATGAATGATTGGTGGCCACAAAAGAACTTCGAAGTTCGAAGTACTCAATGTGTACTAAAAACATTATTGAATATTCTAGTTTGAGGGGTTTTAGACTGATGATCTTTTGATACAGGAGACATTTCATGCACATTTTATGTGATGTACCGTAAAGAAACGTTATTGTATGCGCTAATAAAATGATATAATACATAGATATTGATGAATGATTGGTAACCATGAACGAACTTCGAAGGCATTCCTTTTAATATTATAGTACTTGTTTCCGTGGACTTTTCAGATCTTTAGTCCTATAGATATGAAAACGATTGCGATATTTTCTCATAATAGTTTCATAACATTATATTTTTAATAAATTGTTTGGAATCTGGATGAAGTAGTAAAATCATTCTGATACTTAAAGGCTTTTTTCGTCTGACAATCCTCACAGTGCAAAATCGTAAGAATTGAAGTTAACAAAGGAATCTAATGAAACTAATATCCAACTGTGTTTTCCAAGTAGCCAATCAGAACTGTCTGAACGATCAGAGAGTTTAAAGCTGTACTCATATTTCCGTAAATGTTTACATTGAATCCATATTTTGTTAAACTTTCAGTTTTATATATGTGTCGTTTGATCATTTAGGTCGCGATGAACACAAAGTCAATGTGATAGAAAATTACCTCAAAGCTATTGGATTGTTCAGAGATTATAGAAATACTGATGAAGACCCAGTCTTTTCAGAAGTAAGGAATATTAAGTTCTTCATGTTGGTGAATTTGTGTGACGTACTTATTGTGTGACGTCCTTATTGTATGACGTCCTTATTAAAGTGCTGAGTTGTTACATCTTTCAAATTTATAGAAGAAGGAGTGCAAAAGATAAAATTAAGTCACATCGTTTTCTTGTAGGTCATTGAACTTGACTTAGCAACAGTGGTTCCTTCTTGTTCTGGTCCAAAGAGACCCCATGATCGTGTTCCAGTGTCTGAAATGAAAGAGGACTTCCGAAAATGCCTCACTAACAAAACCGGATTCAAAGGATATGGTTTGCCTCCAGATAAAGTTGACGCAGTGGTGCCATTTGAATACGAGGGAAAAGAATATAACTTAGGACATGGTATGTTCGATTGGTTGTACCGTATTTCTATTGTTGATTTTGTGTCAATATTAGTTTTAATTTTGCTTTTGCTTTTTTTCTTGATTTGCTTTGCTACGATTCTATTTGATGATGATGATTGATATCCGTTTTAACGTCTATTTTCCCATTCATGGGGTTAGACGGTGCCCATATATACGGGACTTGTTACTGGAGCATAGAGCACTTTAAGACCGGATGCCCTTCCTGACATCACCAATGACCCTTTCGGGATTTGAACCCTGACCTTCTTGACCCTCATGATCTGAAGGCAAGGAACTTATCCACTAGACCACGGCGGCTATTTTATATCATTTAATTTTATTTCATGTCATCTCATCATCGTGTCTCATCTCATTTTATCATTTCTTGCTTGATTTTGCTTGACTTTATTTGACTGAGTCTGTACGTTTATGCCTGAAACAAAGGAGTACTTTCTAAAAATAAGAGAAAAGTAAGTGTGAGTTAATGGCTAGTACTAAGATCAGGAGGGTATATTATGGATCAGATCTTGCTTATTTCAGAATTTTTGCCTATTGGGTTCTGAAAGTTAAAAAGGTACATCTTGTATATGATGTAAATCATTCTCAACTGTGTTTTGAAAGTAGCCAATCAGATGTCTGATTGCTAGATTGGTGTTGTTTTGACCAATCAGAGTCCATGGCAAAAACATGGTTAGCCCAAAAGGCCCAATGAAAAGACAAATTCTTTTTGTCTGCAAAGCAACGGTTTTGTTGCTTTGCTGTGGACGGATTCGAGGACGGCTAGTTGAAACTAACGATGAAGTGGAACTAACGGTTGAGAGAATCCCTCTTCTAGGTTAAACTCTTGAAGTTGTCCTGGTCTATGGACCAAGTGACACCTAGTGCTCTCTCTGTCGGTAGTGGTTCTGTGTTGAGGCCCTTTGCCATGTCTTCTTTGTCAAACTCCTTAAGCACGTCCTTTGAACTAGATGATATCTTATGGAGCTTTATCCCTGCTTTGGCACATGGAGCTTGACTCTTCTTTATCAACTCGACGGCTTCTTGTTCTGTATGCCATCATCTACATAAATATTGTTCCGAATGAACTCCGCTGCCTTATCTCCGTACACATCTCTTCCGTCATCTGCAGCCGTTTTTTGTGCAAAATTAGCATATGCAGGGGAACTAGTTGCTCCGAACAGATGCACTTTCAATCTGTATTCTACTACATCGTTTTCTGGATTGTTGTCCTTCCACCACCAGAATCGCAACAGGTCTATATTTTCATCAGCAACGTAAAATTGATGGAACATAGCTTTTACATCCACCATCAGCGCTATCCTTTCTCCTCAAAAACGACAAAGTACTCCAAGAAGCCCGTTGGTCCAAACAGGTCCACTTAATAAATTTTCATTCAGTGACGTCCCTTGGCGGGACAATAAAAAACTACTCTAATTTGATCCGGCTTCTTGGGATGATAGACCACTGTATGTGGAACGCAATTAACTTTACCATCTCTTGGGTTAAGTCGATCTATTGGTACTTAGGATTATGTCCTCCATGAAGGTGATGTAGTCCCTGGAAAAGGTATTATTTTTAAGAAATCTTGCTTTTAATTGGTTTAAGCGTTTAATTGCGAAATCTCAATTAAATGGTAGCTTTACGTTGTCAGACCTCAAAGGTGAAGACATTTCATAATTTCTGTTTGTCTAATGCTCTCATTAAGTATGCGCAAAATCCGTACATCCTCTACAGAGTATGATTTGTTCCGGACCTGCCACCTCGTGCTCCCGCTTTGGGTGTATCAGATGACTCTTATACTCACCAGTTATCAACTTGTTGCAGGTCCATTTGTGTCGCTTGATCCCCTCCTTACTCTTGTTACAAAAATTGCCGACTATACCCAACCCTAAAATTGATATTTGACTGTAAGGGTCATCCTCCACACCGACTAGGATATCTCTAGATCTTATTATGGCAGGGCAGTTACTTCCAACCAGAAGAGAAATGGCTGTGTTTTCCTGGTAAGGTGGAAGTTGATCCACTAGGGGAGATAAGTGGTCCCATTTTCTGGCATTTTCTGCTTTTTGAATTTGAGACCTATTTCCCGGGATGGTCTCTCGCGAATATAGCACAGGGAGACTGACTATAGTACTTTGTGAGTAATCCAGAACTTTTAGGTCAGAGTTTTCTGGGTAGAGATAAGAACATCTTGTTCTTGCATTGTTGACAAACGAAGTTCTGTCGAGGGTCCCGTAACCCCCAATGCGTCACACAAAGCACTTGAAACAAAGCTAGCATTTGATAGGTCATCTGGAACAGCATACTGCAGCAAGGAGTGACCAGGATTAGCTCTTGAGCGGACCCAAACTGCAATAATTATTGAGGTCTCATTGTCACAGCTGGGAGATTTTCCGATGGCCACGTTCAAGCAGCATGTTTTGCGTCCGCAGGGAGATTTCCGTCCCTTTCCTTATTTTCTTGTTACACTAGTTTCCTTGTGACGGCAGCTTAAATGGGAAGCGTTAAAAATGCAGCACTTCGGTTTGCATTGACAATCCTTAATTTTGTGACCGTTGCTTAGGCCACACCCTAGACATATTTGATTCTGAAAGAATGCTTTCCCACCTTTGTAAACAATATCCAAAAAGTGTTTGCATTTATCTAAATTGTGTCCACTCTTGCAGTAAGGACAGGTCGATTTTGGAATAGTCATTTGAGGGGGTGTGTTGTATGTTCTCCTTCCACTCCTACTTTGGTGGCTAGCACGTTCGTTTTCTTGGTAGAGCTGCTGCTGTTAGATGAAAAGCTCGAGCGTTGTGCAGTAGACTGGTCTACTTGTAGCTCAGGAATGTTAGCTCTTTCTGCAGCATTTTTAATGAAATTAGTAAATACTGAGCACGGCAGACAAGAAGCAGCAACATTCTCGGATTGCCATCTTCTTATGGTTTCTCTCCACTTATTTTCTAAACTATATGGAATTTTTGACAGCAACTTGGCTTTCTCCTGTGGGAAATTTAGTATCCCGAAACTAGGAATGCTTGTCATAGCAGCCAAAATTTGCTGTAAAAAATCTGAAAAATCAAGCAGTCCCAATGGATCTCTTGGATATATTTTCTGCCGATTGTTTAACTTCTTTAGGAAGGCCGCGCTGATGACGTTGGGATAGCCATATCGTTCGTGTAACATTTGTCTGGCTCTTTCATAAGATTTAGTTGATCCTATCTGTAAGCACTGTTGAATGAGCTGTTTCGGACGACCCATTAAATATTGACTCAATAAATTCATTTTTACATGAGTCCATCGGCTTACTGTCTACTAAGGATTTCTAAGCATTTCCTCATAAGGGGTATTGCTGTGGATCTCCACTGAAGACTGGAATAATGATTTTGAGCAACTGTCCTGTATAGCAAGTCTTAAATTCATCTCAGCTTGTTCTTTGGTTGCTGACACTGACACTTGTCTCAACTAACTCCCCAATACAGTTTTCTAAAGACATGCAGTGTGTTCACCTGAACAGTTATTTAATTGTAAGACATTATTACGACAAGACATTAAACCATCCTTGTTGTCACAGATTTGTTTGACTTCCTTTGTGGCAAATTGCGAGGCATTTCCGTCAGCATTTCTTTGACCTATCGGTTCAAAAATACCCGCCTGCGGGTTTAATGAACAAATCTAGAGGACAAAGCCCCAAACTCCTGGTCTGGTGGGAGGCCTAAGTGAAAGTAGGCGTAAACATTATCATATGAGTGACTTCTTAACTATGTCGCCGTAATTTGCGGCTTGCCATCTATTGGGCCTACATCAATTTCAGTCCTAACATCAGACACATTACTGGCCTGTTCAGATCTTCTGAGCTTCAGTCGACGTTTTTCTTCTTCAAGTGAAACTAGTTGTGAATTCAAAGCTGCCTCTCGGGCATTTAAACCTTTGTCCTTGATTTAATCCTTTTTACATGTGTGTCTCTGCCACTTTTTAGAGGTATTACTTCTATGTGATTTCCTGAAACACGATACTTCGAGAAAAACAATAAGACATAGACCTAGCAGTATTCTGGTCCTTAATAACAAGTTCTTGAATTTCGGAGCTAATACTTGTCTCTGATCTGGACCGAGGGGTAAATCAGGTAGAAATCAGGTGAAATCAAGGCAAATCACTGAAATCAGGCTAGGTCGAGTGAAATCAGGCGAAATCAGGCGAAATCAGGTGAAATCAAGTGAAATCAAGTGAAATCAGGTGAAATCAAGTGAAATCTGGTGAAATAAGGTGATTCCGCGTCGAATTTTCGAAGCTACCTGTTCAATAAAAGTATTGTTTCAATAACACTAAGCATGACTACAGAAATCCTTCAAATGAACGTATTTTGTAACAGAAGATTTGTTATAATCTAGAAAGATTTTTGTAACTGA
>JAAAKL020017703.1:0-10505 GCA_010016065.2 Carybdea cf. marsupialis auct. non (Linnaeus, 1758)
GATAAAATGATGATTACGTGATAATGGTGATGGTGTGGTGATGATGATAAAATGATGATTACGTGATAATGGTGATGATGTGGTGATGAAAAAAATGATGATTACGTGATAATGGTGATGATGTGGTGATGATGATAAAAGTAATGATTGAGTGATAATGGTGATGTGGTGATGATGATTAAAATGATGATTAATTGATAATGGTGATGTGGTGACGACGATAAAAGTGATGATTAAATGATAATGGTGATGTGATGATGATGATAAAAATGATGATTAAATGATAATGACGATGATGTGGTGATGACGATGAAATGACGATTACGTGATAATTGTGATGGTGTGGTGATGACGATAAAATGATGATTAAGTGATAATGGTGATGTGGTGATGATGATAAAAGTGATGATTAAGTGATAATGGTGATGTGGTGATGCTGATAAAAATGATGATTACGATGATGACTATCATTATCAGGTAGATTGCAATACTGATAATGGATCCCATTTTCTTAGGTATTTAGCTGATGTAAGGCCGAAGATCTTACTAGATAGAATGTCAATTGAAGTGATTTTATTACTAGTATATGTTAGTGAACTATTGACAGATATCAAAAGCAGCCTATAGATTATTATTGTATATTCTTATTATGGACGATACATGCAATGGAAACAATCAGTTTGGATATAAATGAAAATTCATTGGACGAAAAATGGCAGAGTTGAACCCATTAATCCTATGTCAGCTGGACAGCCGAACAAGAATACGTTACTTTCTTCAACTAAAGCCTTTCGATCATAACCGATTAACGAGGAGCCCGAATATAATCTTCTTACAGCAGGAAACCAGTCATTAGCGTGTGACAACCTTCAGAAATTTAAAATTATGACAGTAACCGAATTATCATGTCTGAAGAACATTATGAGAATTCCATGAATACAAATTCGAGATTCATTAAATGAATCAGCTCGGACTAATGAAATTTCCACGAATTGTACACTATACCATGAATTGGTTTAGTCACCACGTGTAACATCACCTGGTCTAACTACTTATATAGCGCCGAGCTATATGTCACCAAAAGCTTGAGTGAGGAATGCCATTTCATGGAAAATTCTTAGATCCTCGTAAAAATGTAAATATATGAAATTACACAATCGGTTAACAGAACTGTTTCGCCCTTTGTGGGCTCATCAGTACAGTACAGAACATCGAGATTGAATCCTAGCTATGTAACTAGCAACGCTACTACAAAGCACTTTCATATGGTACCATGCCAGAGTGCTCAAACTGCGCAAGCACGGTTGGCAAAGCCTAAAGCAACAGCAATGGTACCGTCTCAATATATACAATTGTGTATGGATCATAAGTTTTCTTTCATGTGCAAGTCATCCTCATCACACATCCTCATCGATAGCATGTTTGTACGGATGCAATGTAGGCCGCTCCAGAGAAGGGGAGTGAGGGTTAGAATCTCTCGTTAATTCAAGCGTTAGGTAACAAGGATGTTCCTTTTAGCCTTTTTAGCGTTTCTTGGAATATGTAGATGGATGTAGAGATGTTATTCTTTTCTTCATTGAATTATAAAGGCTTTTACAGTTTCGTTTCTCTTAAAAAATAATGCACATAAAGTGGCACGTGAAAAATGGCTGTGTCTTAAATGCCACTTTCATGTACTGGAGTAGCGCGTCATAAGTATTTTACCCACTGTACAATCACGTGCTGTACATTTTACAAAACAGGTGTTACCGGCGATTATCTACTTGGTAGAGATAAGAGGACAGGGTCTCGCAACATGTGCCTGCCCGTTATAAGAAAAAGTAATAAAGTATTTACAATTTACCTAGACGTTTTTGAAACACGAACTAAGATTTCTGGATAAGTGTCACAGTAACCATCAAGCATTTACCTGGTAACCATGCTTGCACCAAAGCCCACCAAGAGTTGTTCTTTGAGTATCATAAAAAGAACGCTCTCCAGTTTCGTGTTACCTCTCTGAAAGATGCAGTTATCAAAACTGCCTGAACTTTGTCGACCGAAAAATTGTTTTAGGGAGGGCTTTTGCTTGAAAATTGGTACTCGTATGGACACGAATCGTACGTTGAAGCGTGTGCTTATAACAGAAAAGGGGATATACCAGCTTAGCTCGTTGCGGTTACCTGCAACAATTGTGAAAGTTGAAATTAAGCTAAGTTTTTGACGGACTATGCGTATTTAAACAAAGTTGCGGTCAACGAGGAGGTCAGCATGTAGAACAATTTGTACGACAGTCGAATATCAGTCACCAAGGAAACGATGAAGGGCTACTACAAATCCGTAATAGTAGACAGGTTTCAGATGGTGATGTCTTCAGATCAGCAGAAGTAAATTCAAGCAACATGGAAATCGACAATTGGCCCGAACAGAAATTATGTATAAGAACATCGTTGGTCGAACGCTCTTACTCTGCTCCATCGCTCTTGTTCCAAACACATTCCAGTCTTCTTTTGACGAAAAGACGCATACGTGATCTTTGACTGGAGATATACAATATAATAAGGGCTGAAGATACGGGAGGCCGTCGGGCTGTGACCCCCACTTTTCTGCTAAGTTTAATCTGAAACATTGTGCATGTCAAATAGTTATATTAACACACCCGTTTGCCCCCCCACCCCCACTCTAAAACCATTTCGCCGGCCCTGATAATTAATTGTTTGCTTTGTGCATATGTGCATATGATAGAAAAGGGAAGGGTTTGAGTTTAAGCATTATTTTCATATTACTGATAACCGAAACATGCTGCTAATTTGGTTTGTGTTTATAAGCGTACCAATTTTATTATGTGGAAACCCACCTTTAGTATTCATAGTGTAATGAGTGACCGGAGACTTGCCACTGACTTAGGTTTTGTTCGCAGCAAGAGCAAAAAGAAAGAGACCGAAGTGATCGAGAAAAAAAGTGAACTGCCCCTATCATAATTAGGGCCTAAACGTGATATAGACTATAAAACTAAAATGTAGTAATATAATCTATATAATGCCAGAGGGTGGTGGTTAGAATTCCGCCTAGCCCGATATAAAGACTATCGGCTGGGGAAGGCAATGGGAGACTACCCCCGTAAATGTGCTCTCTCGTGCTGGCCGGTAGGCTACGCTCGAAATTGAGTATACCACCAAAAAAATAAATTCCCTCATGTACCCTCATAATCGATACATTCTTATGAAAAGGGTAAAATCATTTATAATCAAAATGTGGGGTAGAAATTAATTCACTACTTGCATCAGATATGATTGCAAAGTACGCATCCATCTGATACCTCTTTCTGCTGAAGACTACGGAGACTGCCTTTGATAAGTCAAAGTATATCTCCTATCCCTTATATAAGTTTACTCAGTAAATTTCATTCCTTTAAAGCCTGGATATGTGTCTTGGAATACTATGCTCGTGTTTAAGTGTTGAAGAAGCAGCAGATTTTGTAGTACAGTAAATATTTTCTTTCATTTTTCTACAGTTGTCGCATCAGACAAAGCCGATACCTTAGATCAGGAGAAAATTAATAGTCAAAAACGTCAGCTGAAGAGAAAGAACCGACGGTGTTTCACAACAGAGCAGCTTGAACTGCTTGAAGACTGTTTTCGTCGTTGTACCTATCCTGATGGAAAGGCCAGGCAAAATATAGCAACTCAGCTACGAGTCTCAGAATACAGAGTTCAGGTAATCAGGAAGAAATATTTAGTGTCTGTGCAAGCTCGTTAGTAATGTCTATATTTCGTCCATTAATCAACAATTGTTTTCACTCCCACTGTATTAGATCCTTAAGGCGTAGCATATTCAGTTATAAACATAGGTTTGAGTATAGCCTGCCTGTAAGTTACCCTAGGCTGAAGAATCAGATCTGTTTTGATTCCAAGCTACTACAGCTTCCATTGAACCACTGAAAATGAAGATGGGCTGTCACATGACATGAACTAAAATATCAGTGGTAGTAACTCGTTGCATGACTTACTGTCGCCAACAGACTCAATAAACTTTTCCAAAGGGAAATTGAAGTGAACGTGAGGGTAACAGTTATGGTTCAATAATAACCACACCTTGTTTTGAAACTGTTAAACCTAATAAGATGGTAAGCGCAATCATTGGCAATTCGATCTAACGCAGAAGGAATCTAAGTAATACCAAAGGGTATCATTCCGTACATTTGCTACCAAACCGGTTCTCCCTTCTAGTAGCATTAAGGTACGTGTTGACAAGATTCGTGACTTCAAACCAACGGAAACGAAAGGTTGACTTTTCGGTGAAAACTTTTCTTCTGTACCATCAGCCCCCCACCCCTATGGGCACGGCTTTCGACTGGTAGTTATACGCATGTTTGAAGTTTGCTGGAAACGCATTTTAATAGCTAATCACCATGTAACCCTCTATGTCAGCTATTTAAAGGCGACTCTTGTTATACCAAGCTTGGTTTCAGTAAATTTATCGCTCTTCTATTATTGTATCGCGTGATTTAATAGACGGTGCCTTCTATATACAATTCACTGCCAGCATCTTTTGTCATGTAGATATGGTTCCAGAATCGGAGGGCCAAGGTGCGACGTCAATGGAAACAGATGCTATGGCTACCAAGGCAGCTTAGTAACAGAGGCCCCGCTTCAAGAAAGTATGCAGACCCACATCAACCGTGGCCTGTTAGTAGCTACACCTATCGGCATCCGAGCTACTCCACTATACACAGTCCATGTGGAACAGTTTCAAGTAAGCCCCCAATGCACGTTAAAGTTTGTCATTGGCCGGGATTTCTCGATCCAGGATATGGTTACAAGGTAACAGAACTGAGGGAAAGAACTGGAAGTGCGAGAACCGGAGAGTATACGAAGTCCGCGTTTTCAACAGTTGTCCAGAGAGGAAGACAGGCTTCGTGTTCAATTGACTCAAACTCCAAATCCTTTTGCCACAAAATATGATTACGAATTACTTGAAATGAAGATAATTGATCCTCAGTGTAAATATTATACCTAGTGGTCTCCAGAAAACCTGTCAGTATTTCGCAGCTACTGCAGAATGCATATACAAAGCTTATGGAAGGACGGATAGTTGAAAATGATTCCCCTAGGGAGACAAGGTAACATTCTTCCAAGTAAATACAAAGAGGACTCGCACCATAGAAATGTCTTTGTAGAAGAGTGGGATAATTAAGTATAAAAATTTGTGGACGCTTGTTTGTACATTGGAGCTAAGGTGATGGGAGAAAATGCTGCTATTGTTTATGGGAAGATAAAATAAATGCATTAAAAAATGGCAAAAGAAATGAATAATAAATGGGAGAAGTAAGTCACTGTTTATTGCTGTTCTGGTTCTTGCATTACATAAATTCAATAACTATACACGGTTTGGCATTTTTTAGCTTAAAATTTCTTTAAGCTTCTACATATCGTTATAGAAGTTTGCAAACACTGATGAGGGAACTGTAAGGGCAACTACAGCCTTACATGGACCTTATGTAGCTAAGGGAAAGCAAGAGTTCGTATGCGAACAATGACATAATGTATGCGGTGGTATGATCGTAACATTTATCCTATCAAATGCTCAACCAAGTTGCCACTCATACTATACATTGAACGATTTGAATCTACATGGACTAAAAGTGAATCTTAATTAGAACATGCAAATTATTACATACGAAAACACTACAATTTTAGCTGTATAGCCTTAACGCACAATTTCGTACTACAACAATGAGTAAGAATGTATTCAAATGATTTACCTCTTACATCCTAATGATCTTTACTATACTAGTAGCCATGCTGATCTTCTTACACGATTTGATCTATACATATATATATATATATATATAGGTGTGGGGAGTCCAGGGTTTGATCCCCGTCATCGCCGTAAAAGCACTGCATGTTTATTGAGTTCTATACTGTGTACTTCATGACTGCTTGTGTGACTGCCTGAGCACCTCTATATATGAAATGGCACTGACGAAGCTAATAGCGAAACGAAAAATTAGGCTGCGTGCGGTGGTGAGGATTCGGGATTGACTTCCCGAATTGTCGACTTTACTATTGCACTATTTACTGCTACGGTAAAGTCTTCTTTTTCGGTGTGGGAGATCCTGGGTTCGATCCCCGCCAGAACCATAAGCACTTCATGCTTATTGAGTTCTATACTATGTAGTTCATGACTGCTTATACGTAAGCACTAATGAGGGAACCAAGCGGCCACTAGGGTCCTTACACACTCCCTTTATATCAGAAATTTTCTTCTATTGAACACTATACAACTAGACTATTTGCACAGCCTAGGTTAGAAATCTAGTTACGCAAATAGACTTAAAATATTGTTAAAAAGGGATTTTTTTTGTCAGTCACTGAAGATCTTGCACAAAGACGGGATACAGACAAATGTATATTGTACATGTATATGATATAAAAAGAAAACATGTAATCAAGTTGATTGAGAAAGTCTGGAACGCATGTATGAGACAGCAACCGTTTTTCTTGTTCATCGATCGTAAGATTCGATTAGAAGCTATGGGAAATCTTTGGGTTACTTTCTAACAAGAATCCTTGGTACTTTTTTTTGCTTACGTATGTTTGCTCACTTGGCATATAGCTAAAATCTCTCATGAGGCTATCAGAGACTGATCTAGCTTGTACATCTGCACTTTTCACAGCTATCAATGATGCCATCAACGTTTGTCGTATTACTTTTATTTTATAGATAGATGTGGTTATTCTTAGAGTCTTTTGCAAAGATACAATTGTTTTAAATTTTTTTGTTAACTTTTTATGGTTTTTGGAAATGTTGATTAGGTTTTTGACTGTGTCCAAGTTAAAGTCACATAGTACTTAGGAGTTATACTACAGAATACATTAGAGCGGGATGCGATGTCCCCTAGTGGAGAAACAGAAGCCGATGTGGCGACCAGAAGCGTTTTCTTGGCGATTATGTCATAGCTCTATGTATAAAGCAACACACCACATAGTGTGAGTCAAGATTTGGTATCCATATGGTACCGTAGCTGTGATACAATTTCGTATATTAGATTATCTATTCCAGCTAATATCAATCCTACCTGGACTGGGTTATTTCGATATTCTCAGGACTGGGGGACGAGGAATATCGTATTCCTTGGGGTAACTTTTTCTGCAACATACTTCTTAACAGATGCCAGGGAAATATTGTTTCAAGACGATTGGCCCTCTAGTCTACGAGACGCGAGAAAAGATATAAAATCGCTGACCTATTGGCATGCCAGAAAAGGCAAAGGACGCGGTGACCTTCGTACCGCAAAGTGCAATGTCTCTGTCGGTAAGGTGTCTTTTCTAGTGTCCAAACGACTCAAATTGCCTTCTCTTCTTTATTTTATATATTTATAAGCGTGTTGATGCTCAGCTTCTTCCCTTTAGATCAGTCGTCTCCCTATAGAACCTTCATGCCACAGTTCTGAGGAATTTGTTCCCAAATCTCATAAATAACTAGAGTATAACAGAAGATCGTAGGACTGCAACACAGCAGAGCTTTATTTCACGTCTACCTCAGTAGGGTGACTAAGCTGTGTTACATTTTGAACGTGATTTATTGTGGTTGCGTGAGTGAGACCCTGTGCAACTCTAAGAGCTGTGTCTACAGAGCCAATGCAGTACTGTGCGAAGTATTTTGTGTGTAATTCAGCATTTTAACGTGCTTGCCTGCGATGGCCTATTAGAAGACTATAAGAATAATTGGGTTCTGATTTATATATGGTACTCATCAAGTGGCGGTTTTAGGGGTAGGCCGACCGGGCCATGGCCCACGGCCCCTCGCCTACAAGGGCCTCCGCGCTTCAGTACTAAGAAAATAATATGTGGCTAAGTGCCTATATTGATCTCGTGGAGGTAAGGGAAGACTTGGGAACTGTACCCACGTGAGGAAATACACTGTCCCGAGAACTTCCGTAGAATCGTCATGCCTGAACGGCCTTGCAACGTGTGACGTCATAGGGCTGTACAAACCTTCTTGGCCTAAGGCCCCACACCCTCTAAACCACCACTGTACTTATCTCATAGTTTTTCTGATATTTCTGAAACAAGTGAGGGACATATGTTGTTAAGAAAGCGTTCATGTTGGTATCTATTCCATTCCTTTATACACGTAAACCTCTGCATATAGTATAGAAAATAACCAAAAATAAACACGAGATATCGGCGTTTCCACGAACTACTGTAATCTACGTAAATTGATATTTCGGCAAATGAGCACAAATTATGCTAACATGTTCATGTAAAAAGATATACGTAACGAAAATTCTGATAGAAAACCGAGAATGATGTGATGAAGTTCCTTAAAATAATGATTGTATGACCTACTTACCTCATTTTTTTCACATTCAGAATATCTCAAATTTTGCTTCAACTTTCACGTCTTTGCTTTTCCGGCACCCATTAGATTAGCAATTTCCTTCCTTGTCTTCCAATATTTTCCTCGGCGTAAATAAAATAACAAATCCTTTCTGATTTACATAGGTGTAATGATTTTGACGTTCTTTGTTTATTTAGACGTTGTTGTTTTGGGCTTTTTTCAGCAAAAATATGTGTATTGAACCTTTCTTGTGTCATTCCTATAGTATTTTTCTGGTGGTTAGGCCAGAGGTCTGGAAGTACCGGGTTCTCCACAAACAGGGCTAAACATTGGTTTCATCCTTTTCTTTGCAACCAAATTTCTTAACTTTAAAAAATAATTTAAATTCTATAATTGGTTTTTATATGGTTTTGAAAAGGAATCAACAGCTCTCAATGAGTTTTTAAAAACTTTTCCCTAAGTAGCTTTTTCCTTGAAAAGTAAAAAGTGTAGTTATCTTAATTTATAGACGTGTGTCATTTATGATATTCATGGGTAGGGCCTCTGGTCTTCAGAAAGCTTCATGAACGAAGAAGGAACAATGAAGCTAGTAAATATGATTTGGTATGGGTTTATCTCAACTTCACGCTGCAACTCTCGCATGTTTATGATACTTGTTCTTCGTAGGAAAACACAACCACAGAAATTTCTAATTCTATCTCCACATAACCAATTGCAACACACAATCATCGCTTTCTTATTTGCGTTTGCGTCCAACGTTACAATGAAACACATTCTGGTTTGAACAATAAAGAGAGGAATAAATAAAATAACTAGTGAATATAAGAACTACCTAAATGCTTCCTATCTCTTTAAAGTGTATCTCCAGTGGTCAGAAAAGTTTGATATTCTGTTCATTTTGTTTCAAGGAATCGAGCTGTCACGTTAGTTTTGGTTTCACGTACAGTTTTCCGTAGTTATACGTGATTCTTTAGCGAACATTTTCTAGAACGAGGCAATTTTAGACGTCATAAGGAACAAAATTGACGCCATAAGGAACAGCGAAGTTCAGTCGAGGTTGATGAAAAAAAAATGAGTACGAGGCTACACGGTTTCACGTGAAGTAAACTCAACGTGCGACAAAAAGAATCGACGGAGGCTGTTCAGGTCTTTCAATAAACGAAAAACCAAAACATTTCTGACCACTGGATGTACACATTAAAGTGAGGCTTTTAAATGAGGCTCAGCGTAAGTCGTGAGATAATTGGCTATGGGAAGTCCAGTGCACATTGGTTTGCAAAACTCAACACGTCTCTTTTTTAAAATACATGTGATTAGTCATAATAAATAGGGGAACGTGCCCCAGTTGGTTGTTAACTTGGGTTCTCCTTACTCATCTCACTTTTTGTACAGAGAAAAACCTGAAACGCTTTCTAAATGTAGAGAGCATCGATCTTTCCCCTTCATGTTTCAAACTGTTAGAAAATAGTGTCTTAGAGACTCAGAGAAAATAAGGCTGTACAGATAAGCATGTTGAAAGCGGAATAGAACTAAACTCGAGTTAAAGGAGAGATATGATGAGATGGCATCTCAGGACAGACACTGGTCCCATTTCTATAGGTTTCCTTCAGGAAGGGTATCCGGTTGTAGACATTCTTCTTAAATTCTGTAAATGTCGTGTATCAAGGCATAGAATATCTTCTGCAGAAAATTCTGCTCATTCGCAGAGTGATAGAGCCTATGAAACATTGTCTCGTGTTATGAAAGATTTTACGGATATTCTGTTCCAGTTGTTACGGAGTCGCCGCAAAGGGAGAAACGTCTAGTGGCGGAAAGCGGACGAAACAATAACGAGACAAATAGAATAATTGTTCGTAACATAAATTAATAAATTCCACTAAGTACAATAATCGGTTATTTACTTACAATAGTTATCTGTAGACTGTTCATAGGTGACGACTTTAGGGTTCAATAGCAGTAGGTAAGATTTCTTTCAAGACTTGTCTTCGGTATGAAGGAGTATTGGTTTCCAAAGGCGAAGTGAGCTTTTGCTCCAGGAGATAGATCCGACAGTTTCATTCGTAACTTTCTTCGGGCCTCTCTACAAACAACTGAAGGAAAGTCAACACCAACTGTCTTTATATATCTTTGCTTCAAATCTTCTAGCCTCTAGTCCTTTGAATGGGACTCCTTTTCTTCTCATA
>JAAAKL020017704.1:0-10505 GCA_010016065.2 Carybdea cf. marsupialis auct. non (Linnaeus, 1758)
ATAACTTAAATGCTGGCCGTATTCTGGAGAAATTCTCGGAAGCAGCTATACGGTCATCGTACTATATCTTTAACCGCTGTAACAAAGAGTGGTCCAGCCCTGAGAGTCTGTTGTTTTATTGAAGCTATTCTAAATTTACATTTTTCTTTCTTGCTAACCTCAACGTTGTAAGTTAGGTTTTTGTTTCGTTTTAATAACTCTGTTCGTTGTATCCTTCCATTTATCCCACTTTCCTGTTCTAATTTATGTACTGTTCTAATACTAATACTGCTCTACAGTTATGTATAGAGTACTCTTGTTGATAGTTACTCAACACTTTATGTTATATATATAACTAACATACAACATATATGATTTCTCAGAAATTGATCTCGTGAAAGTAATATTTGCCCATCCTAAAATACGTTAAAACATCACATGAGATTGTAAAATATCTCTCATTTCTTGTACAAGACCATTGTAATGATTCTGCTGTTTTCGCTGTTTTTCAGCCGAACAGATCGTTGTTTCTTCCTCTTCGTTAAATCCCTGAGAGAAATAGTTTTCGCGTTTGCAACGACGAATGAATGCGACGCTATTGATAGCGAGAGATACAACGTCAAAGACCAACAATAACAATTCTTTAAAACATGAAGTTTTCATCACTCATTTATTGGTATTCAATTCGTCCAATTCCCAACCTTAATATATATTTCAAAGATTTACTATTCTATTTCAAATTCTACAAGGCTGCTTTGCCAAAGGAGTCACGTTTCCCATGTCACATGTCACGTGTCACACGTGAATCCAAGGTCGAACAATTAAAAGTATTCTTGACATTTAAAATCTACTATTTCCTAGGTATAATAACACCCTTAACAAATTAACCCCAAAATGTTAACATAAGTCAGTATGGGAGAGCATTTTAATGACATCATGTAGCGGATGTAGCTATATGCGTGACGCATGACAAGTGACGGGTGACGCGTAACTGAAATGATGCCTATGGCCAGGCAACCCAATGCAACTACACTACATTTTACTACTCATTGCGTCCAAATAAAAAAAATAACAGTAACATACTCAATCAAATCACGAATCAAATGAAATCAAATGTATTTCCTTAAACTTACCTTCCTACATTTAGCTATACACTCTCACACGTGTCTACCAAACGGTAAGGGTCGTAATGAAAGTGGGGGAAGTTTCTCCCACAGTCTATAAAAGTGGAACATGATATACAGAGGGTACCACACTTTCCCCCCAACAATTGATATACATAGCCGAACACTTGTAAGAAAGAATCCAAAGGTGTTCACATAACGTTCTCGATATATCAAAATCCACAGCTTTGAATTTCAAAAGTACTAAGTATACATAAATGAATCTTTAAGACGGCACATAAAACAGAAAACGTAAATTGAAAATATTTGAACAAATTTCGATCCTCTCTGTACGTATAAATAGTCTCTTTGTTCAGTAGATCCTTACCGATGTAGATCAACTGATGAGAATCAGCGAAAAGCTTCTTGATCAAAATGAGTTGCCTGTTTAATTGTCTCTTTAAGTAAATTTAAAAAGTGAGAATTAGGAAAGGGGCATTCATTAAGCTCTTTAGAGTACTCAGAAGACAGTCCCCAGCCGGGCTGATCTACTGTTCTTAGTGATCGGTGATAGGCAACTGTTACGAATTTTTTCATGGTCAAGCCACGCAGCTCAGAGAGGCCGGTCTCCAAAATTGCGTACTCTCTGGTCTCTAATAGACGGAGGGGTTGGAATAGTTGGGGGCCGGAAAAAATAGCAAGACTTAATAGCGGGGGGTGTACAATTTTGAGCAAATAATTTTTTTATTGGTTTTAAAACATGTTCAGTATATTAAAAAATGTTAACAAATTCAACAGCCTAAAGCCGAACCAACAACATTATGTCTGCGAGTTGAAAACTTTCGAGTCGGTCACATTATATTTTCTTCTTGGTGCAACTACAATGCAACGAATTCAGATATTGGAATAATTTTTAGTGCAAAATATCACAATCATGAATCGACAATGCAACAGCTTCAAAAAGACAAACTACTTAAAATGTACTGGTTGGAAATATTTACAAAATGTAATAGGTGTGGGGGGAGGGGGTTGGCATAAGAATGTCCCGAGTTGAAGACGTTTTAAATACTAATTAGCGGAGAGGGGGGGTCGTCTTTTAGAGACCAGAGAAACAGAGAGTAGAGCTGGATATCAATGACTACAGGTGGAGGATTGGAAACTAATGTAGCCAATAGAGAAATAAGAGTATGTCATCATTGTGCGTCAGTCAGCTTAGTTGCTGCAGCGCACATTACGGGTGCGTGGCTCCCGGGTTTCAACTTCAGTGATGGCATTTTCTTTATTGAAATAGTATCTTTTCAGAAAGAAATATCAGTCACATTTACAGTTGGTCATATTACACCTCTTGAAGCATTGACTGTACCCTTTTTCCTTCCTTCTTTGCTCTGGTAACCCTTTACCGTCTTTCTCATAACTTGTCAGTTATCAACTATGCATTTTTCTTAACAATATCCACCCCTTTTCTTAAAGTGAGGTCTGCTAACTTAAAACTTGGGTCCGAGTTAATGGGAGCTGCACTCCAAAAGTCAACAGAATTTTCTTATAATAACACTTCGCATCTCATAATTAATTAGTTATCTAAAAACTCAAAAGTAGCATTTAAACTTACAATATTTCTAGAAGTAAATACTACTTATCGTTAAATGTTAAGTGTAAATACTCTTTCTATATTTCAAGGTAAATACAATCCTAGATTTAACTTAGAAATGGTACATAACTAAGAAAATAAAGCTTTGACAGAGGAGCGGACACTTGAAATACCTGAGGTGGGGCAAAGGAAACAGTGATCTACTTAACCAAGGCGTGATCATCAATTTATCTAATAAAAAAAGGATTTTGAGATTGCTGTGAATGTAGAATAACCACGTAAAAACTCATGCTGAACTTGGTTTGTCTACAGAAGCAACTTTTAGCAAATATTAATGGATTAAATAGCTTTCATATCTGTGAAACAAAATTTGGGGAGTGAACTGTTCCCCTTCCCCCTAAGTGTCCTCTACTGCTTTCAAACTTGTCAGGGTATAAATATTAAAAAATACGAATAATGTACGCTTGCATCACATTTCAAATGTAAAAGCGACGTCCTGACGTTTAGTTGAAATCCTATGCTATTGCGGAGGGAAAGTGATGTCGTCACAAATCAAAAGTTTTGGAAACAGTAAGATTTGCAGATATCTAAAGGCAACTCCGGAATAGGCTGTGTAGCAAAATACAAGACGTGTAGTGTATATACTGTTTAAACTAGGAGCGTTTGAACTTCACAAATCCTTTGTCAAAGCTCTGTTAATATTTCCTTGGTTCGTTACGCTGGGAACGAGTATCTAATAGTAAGGTTTTGTTAGAGAGATTTAAAACTTTGAAAGCTGATATGTCGGTGATGGGAAAGGGCAACACTCTCAACTTTGGGCATTGACGTTCTTACCAATAGGGCAACATGAAAATTGAGAGTTTTTTCCATAATCAAAATATTTTTAAAATCGTGACGTCACATTTTCCCTACGCAAAAGCAAGTCAAATCTGTCACTTTTGAAGCTGCGTATAGGGAAGCTGACATGTGTTTGAAAAAGTCCGATAGTGTACTGGGTATTGACGGATATCACTATTTGCGTGCGGGTCACATGTGACTCGCGGACTACAGGTTGTAAAACTCTACATCAGACGAAGTCCCAGATTACATTACGCCAAAATAGAATTCCTGCCAACTACATCAAAGCGAGGCTGAAAATCACTATGAGGCCGTTGCAGGCCTTGACTGCCGAGAAATAGTACATATTTGATGTTGCGTCATTCTGTTGTAACGACCAAGAAGAATGTGGTTTCTGGAAAATGCATTTGTTTACAAACAATGTATCTTCAGCCACGTTTCAAGATTGAGCCTCGTTATAATTTGGCTTCACTTGCTCAAAAAGTAATTTTGTCCAGAACAGTCAGAAAAGAGGCCTATTCTATCTAAAAAAGCTATACCAGCATGCTAACGGGTCCACAATGAGGCTCAAAAATATATAAATGGATCCAAAATGTGGTTTGATAACACACCAGTGGGTCCACAATGAGGTTACGCAATGGTACATTACATGGCATGGGAACTAACTGATATTTATCAAAAAGAGATTACCTGCATTGCAAGCGTTGTTGATTGATAGACCTAATAACTCTCTACTCTTAACAAATAAAACTACAATTTTTAACAATGTCCTATCACTGAACCAAAGCAGGGCTTAATATTCCACTTTGCCGAAGTCACTGCCTATTACTAGAAGACCTGCCTCATGATCAGCAAGCATCAAAGATTAGTAGCTATGACTACAGGAAGCATCTTCGAACACAAATGCAGTGTGATCTAAATGATGCTTTCCGAAACTTTCTCCTCGTCATCATTACCGTTGAGATTAATTGTCAACATAGATTCGGATACTACCCTAAGACAAGAGCTTGAGTCACGGCTGATCAATACGAGAGATAAAAAGAACGTGCTTTGAAAGCAAGTTCACAACATGCTTAAACTTTCCTCCAATAGGTGCCCAACGTTAAAAAACGCTTCAGTCATTGTTAACGCCTCATATCTAAACGTCTCTTTTATTGTTTAGCAACGTTAAATTCAAGCGCTGGGTAGAGGTGTGATCAGCATTGTTGCTATTTGAATTTTCTTTTTAGTGACAAAAAGAGTGCATGCCTTATCACTTTAAAAATCTGAAATGAAAGTTGCTCCATTACCAGACTCATCTATGTCACCTCCAAACTTCATACTGTGGAGATTACCTACATATCAAGTTATTCCTTGCGTTGTGATGGCCTTCAGAGCAGCAGTTTACTTTGGCGCTTCAATACATGAAATTATACATAATGCATTTAATCTCAAAGGCACATGGAACTTGGAGGTTTCAGACAAGGATACATTTTAAGTCTACTTCTATACGGTATAATTGTTGCCTTTAGATACAAATAATTCCGATTTTTTGTCGGTATTTTGACATATCTTGTAGAATCTAATTTGCTACTCTGAGTACTAGTGCGTGCTTGTTAGACTTCTTTTGTAAATGCAAGGCAGGCATTGCTTTATGAAGCCCTAGGGGTCTACAGTAGGCACTCAGCGAGTCGACGAGACCAGGAGAAAAGTTCCATTTTTTAGTGTGGAAGGGTTGGTGTAAAATCGTATTATTCTGAGTTTAAAGGGCAAAGTATATCTTGAAAATCATTCAATAGAGGCCATAAAACGACTGCAACATATAACGACTGTACTATACAACGACTACACCATACAAAGACTACACCATATGACTGTACCTTACAAAGACTACACCATACAAAGACTGCACCAGACGACTGTACCATATAAAGACTATACCATACGACTGTACCATACAACGACTACACCATACAAAGACTATACCATACGACTGTACCATACAACGACTGTACCATACAAAGGCTATACCATACGACTGTACCATACAACGACTACACCATACAAAAACTACATCATACGACTGTACCATACAACGACTACACCAAACGAATATACCATACGACGACTACACCATGCGACTGTACCATACACAGACTACACCATACGACTGTACCATTCAACGACTACACCATACGCATGTACCATACGACGACTGTACCATGCAAGAAGTAAGAAATAGAAGATGGACGATCTTAAAACTTAAGAAGGTTAGCCAGTTGTGAGCTGGCAACTCTAAATTAGAGGCACATGATAAGCGGTGGGCCTCACATTGCTCCAGCCTACGAATCCCCTCCACCCCTACCCCTATCAACCTGGAATGCACTCAGGAATACTGTACACCTCAAACTCAACCACAAACGTGGCTCCACAAAACTTGGGAGGATGGGGGTTTTGGATGGCAAGCCTTCAAATGAGGGTGGGCAACCTAAAGATAGGGAGACTATAGATAGTTTATATAGCCGTAAGGGGAGTGACAGGCAAAAACATATAAAGTCAATAGGTAGGGCACAGCCTCTCTTCTACCACCCCTCCAGCTTCACTACGAAATTTTGACTTGTGATTCGTAAAGCATGACTGGTAACAACTGATAACTTTGGCAAATACAACTGAATTGCGTAGATGTAAATACATTTCTGTAACTCAGTTACCTGTTGTATTTTAGAATGTTACCTCATATGATCATTCTTTTAAAATTCCAGTTAGTACTTTATGTCTTCATAATATAACATCTTCTTTGATTCTTTGAAGGATTCGCTCAGCTGCCCTCTAAAAAACAAAATTTAATTTTCCATAGCCTGTATTGTAGATATGGCAGTAATATAAAATGAGCTATTTGTTTCAAATACCTCCTTACCTGGATTACCTGGAAGAAAAGGCCACAGTGGTAACAGACACAGTATACAATCTTGGCCTTTGTAGACTGGAAAGGTTCTATTATGATACAAATGATACTAAGCCAGTCCTGGACATGACTTTGAAAACATCAATTTCAAACGTTGCACTGCAATTACCAACATCAGGTTAAAATTTCCAGTAGCCAATAACATTTTAAAAGAATAAGTGAGCTGCTATGCAGTGAAATAAATACAAGATAGCATAAAATAGCCTCATTATTTTTATACTTAAAAGCATTTATTATCTGACAGTCCTCTGAACAAAATCTGTGTGAAGGGAATGCAAACAGGAAAGAATTAAACTTTACACAGCAGTGTTTTTATAAGACCCAGTCCCAATTCTGACTGACTAATTAAATTTGCAATTTACATTTTTGACCAATCAATGTCTGATAGACTAGGTGATGAACCAAGGCTTAATAACGAAATGTCAGTCTGATAAACAAAGTTTTCTTGCTGTGATGATAACTGGCTGCAGAATGGCCTTATCGAAGACAGACATAGCTTTTCCTATGATAATGAAGAGGTCATCCAAATACATTTTAACACAGTTGTGGTTTTTAAGCAAGTGTTACATAATGGAGGAAGAACATTGCTTACAACTGTTTTAGTTTGGAAACTAAAGGTGGCTGTTTCCTTTTACCAAATGCTGTTTGCTGAATAAACAGGACCATTTTAAGTTTAAGGATGGTGGGGGGGGGGGGGCAACTGTTTTTGCCTGAAGTTTAGCTTTGAAAGCCTTTTTGCATACTTGAAATTGGCAGTTTCAAGTTAGATATTTTGGTAGCAAAATAACTGAATAACGGTTACTTATTATCCAAATTTTTCTCAATATGCATGGTTGTTTTGCCCAAATATCAACTTTCCAAAAATGTGTGTCCCTTGCACCTACAATCCTGTATGTCTACGCAAAATACTGGAAAACCATATTCCTTAATTCTGTTAACCAATTTCCAAGTTTCTGTGGGCACCATAGCCAGAATATGTTTGGTAATGGGGCCTTTTCTGTTAATGACAGGGTTATGTTTGGTTCAAATCCTGGAAAGGCCATTGGTGATGTCAGGAAGGACAACCACTCTTAAAGTGCTCTATGCTCCAGTAACAATAAGTCCCATGTATATGGGCATTACCAAACCACATGTATGGGGAAAAAGATATTAAACAGAGAAAAAAACATTAAAAAAACAACACTAATCAGCATTCTAAATTCCTGATGTTTCATATCACCAGGTATTTATAACAGATTTATAGCTGCTGTGGTCTACTGCATAAGTTCCTAGCCTTCAGTTCCAGAGGGTCTGGGTTCAAATCCAGGAAGGGCCATTGGTAACGTCAGGAAGGGCACCCAGTCTCAAAGTGCTCTATGCTCCAAACAAGCCCCATGTATATGGGCACAACTCTAGCCCCTTCAAAGGGGAGTGCACGGCGTTAAAACTGCATCATCATCATCATCATTCATAAGTTTAGGGGAAGTAATCTGTGCACTTGCTTATAGGATCTTGAAAATTATTGGCACCAATGAAGAAGGGAAAAAAAGAAAAAAGAAAGAGAAGAAAATTGCAGAAAACCACAGACCTGAGATATACCTTTACCATGTCCAGATGAGTTGAGTAGAGAATCCAGGATCTTCTGGTCACTGGAAATAAACACTTTCATGTCAGGGAATTCTTTATGAGTGTAGATATAACTTTTGTCTTTGGGAGAAGACTCCAGCTTGCAATCATGCCTATTCAGTGATGCCTTGTGCTTCTCAAACAGTGACAGACTTTCTTGCTTACACTGAAATGCTGCTTTGAGGTCAAGTGGCAGACCTTTGGATAATCTGTATACAGCACGGAATGGAACTACAAAGATGGAGATAAGAAACTATTATGCAAGTGTGATTCTTATGAAAATCAATGTTTGGCTTCAACCTGCAGTTACCTTGAATTATAGCCTGTCTGAAAGCTGTCTACAACAGGTTTCCCAGCCTTGTTTGACTCACAATATATTTCTTATCTTACAAAAAATTGCACCACTCTCCAAACTGAAAATGTTGAGAATGACACTCCATGCACAGTCCTTGCACACAGAAGAAGTTTATGAGGTTAAAGCCTGGTTCCCACTGCAGCATAAGGCTTGTCGTTGTCCTTGTTCATGTCGTTGTTGATGTTGATGTCTTGGTTGAGCACCTGACTTTGATTGACACATCTCGGAAGAGACAACTCAACTATAAATAATCAAATGACTCCACGAGCTTGAAATGCGAGAATTGCTGTGAAATGGCTGATGTGGACGAACAGAGTATTGCCTTGATTCGATTGTTATTACTTCCGAGGCAAAGGACTGCCCTAAGACACAAATGCCTACTGTGATTCAAACGATCTCGTTACGTTTCACTACTTCAGTTTATATATTCATTCAAACGATCCCCACTAGTGGAATCTTCCAAAAAAAGAATGCCGAGAACAAAGGAACACGACAAGGCTTGTCCTGCAAGAATGAAAACTTTTTCATTCTACTCGACAAGCCTTACGCCACAAGCTGCCAATCAAAACTAGACAAGACAACCAGTTCCCACTTTAGGGAGTTTTCGTAACACCATAGTTACTATGCGGAGGGAAAGTGATGACGTCACAAATCAAAAGTTTTAGAAATAGTACGGTTTGACTCCAGATATCGAAAGGCAAGCGCTGTTTCCCAAAGTAGCAGACCTGTACTGCATATAGTGTTTAAACTAGAGGCGTTTGAATCTCAAAAATCTTCGGTCAAAACTCTGTTAATATTCCTTGGTTCCTTAAGTAAGGAACCAGCATTAAATAATAGGGTTTTGTTAGAGATATTCAAAACTTTGAAATCTGATATCTCTGTTTTGGGAAAGGGCATCACTCTCAATTTTGGCAATTGACTTTCTCACTAATAGAGTAACATGAAAATTGAGTTTTCTCCCCGTAATTCAAAATGTTTCAAAATCGTGACGTCACACTTTCCTACCGCATTGTGACTGGCACGGAGACTTGTCTCTTCATGTTTGGGAAGCTGAAACAACAAATGCTTAATCAATTATCCCTTTACTACTTTCTTGACTTCTTTTATCCTCCGATACCCGAGTAGACACCAGAACAAGTACCAATCAAGCCTTAATCAGCACTGAAAAAATTGGCGAAAGTAGTGAATCTGCCATCAAGGGAGTAAAGTACGAAGGTAGTGGTAGCGCATAGGAAATCAAATTATCAGTGACTTTGACATCAGACACGGAATTAATGAAATTCTTAGTATATTCTATCTTTTTATTCATGATGAATGATAAATCATTTAGTGGAATGGGTTAGAGTTGCTCATGGCAGCGTTCATTTCGTCGTTGATTTAAGATGAGGAACAGAGACAGATGTATTGACTTTGTACAACCAAGCTTCTTCCAAAGCAATCAAACTAAAACCAAAACGGTCTCACAAACGACTATAACGGGCAAGCATTTCATCACGCATGAAAGACGGGCCTGCAAGAAGGCGCATTTCCTCTTTCTAAACGATCTCTTAAGATCCACAGAGCACACAGAAAAAAATAAAACAAACAGAGAACTGAAAGAACAAATCTCATATTATACACACCCCTAAAATTCCTTACAACGTGCGTCGCTGTCTATTAAAAAATTCTTTACAAATATTTACAAACCACGGTGAAATCTATTCGGTGATGGCTACTCAAACTGCGAGCTATGTAACCAACGGCGTTTCGTTTCACTGCCACATCTCAAGCGACCTGATAAACGCGCACTCAAATGGCGTCACCTAGACTTCCGAAACACGACGGACCCAATTTATCAGACCAGATCCAAACACATTCCTCTCAACCTCTGACCGCTGATGGCATCTTAAGCAAATAAGTTGAGCAAATCTTTCAGCGTAGGGTTCCTGCTTCATAACTTCTCTGCTTAAATATTTAACTTCCTTACGCTTTACCACAGCGGCAACCAAAATTGGCTATTCATTTTAACTTGGGGGGGGGGGGGGGGGGGGGGTTCGGATTTAAAATGATTTGTTTTTTGGGTTGTTTTCAAACGGGAAAGAAAATTGAAAATTT
>JAAAKL020017705.1:0-10505 GCA_010016065.2 Carybdea cf. marsupialis auct. non (Linnaeus, 1758)
TTGATTTTGGACAAATCATCATCCTAAAATTGGTGTCCACGGTATTTCCTGCTAACGTCCATTTATTTTAAATTCCCTCTCCCTCGCGTAAAAATGAGGGCAAACTCTCGTGTGAGTGTATTTGCCCCCCCCCCCCCCCCGCCGCAAATTTAGTTTTCTATAAATGAAGGGAGCTTTAGCCCCACCTTGCTTCAATAGCTTTTGCTTTGGTTCCAGTAAATATCGCGAGGCAGGAGTTTCATAGATAATTCGTTAGATTTATTCACAATCTTTTGAAGTAACATTACTTGACTGTTAGGTATTTTTAGTTTAAGCGGGTGTTCATGTCTAGATGTTATAAGCGATTCATCAAGTCTGCAGCTATTTGTTTCTAAAGCAATGAAGATGGCAATTGTTGGAACTTGACTTTGAAGCACGAATCGTTTTCTTTTTGCCATCGAATTCTATGCCTTTTTACCCTATTCTGTTTTGGGAGGGACCCTTGTAGACTCACTAGCACAGCGGTTCTCGACATTTTTCAGACCTGGTGCCCGCCATATCATCAATAGCCCATTAAATACCTCAAAAGGGGCGAGGCCCTGAGATGTGTGATGTTCTAGAACCTTCGACGAGTCCAGAGAAGAACTGTGGCAATAGTATATTATTCTTTGAATGCATTACCACAATCTCTTCCTAACTGCCTCAACTCCCTAGCTATTGCCCGTGCGTGCTGTACTGAATCCAATTGGAGCTTGTGCTGTTCTGAGTACCAGAAGAGGGCATACGGTTTCCCCAACATATGCCAACCTTCTTTACGTACCCTTGGACTCCTTCAGGCGTATCCCAGGCTGGGTACCCCAGCTCTAGCAAAGGCCACCCGACTTTAAATTGTAAAACACAAGAATATGGACTACGTATAGCCCCAGCAGAACGGGGTTGCATATCACGTATTTATACGTATTTTGGGAGGAGCTGGGTGAGAGGTATATCAATCCAGGTGTTTTCAGGACGCCCATTAACGATGTACAACGCCCATCCCAGGCTGTTCTGTTCAGTTCTATGTTTCTCGAATGCATATGAATTACAAATAAAGGTTTATTTTAAACTTAGCGCACTGTATTCACTTAGGCCAGGGTAATAATGGAAAGATGTCAGTTGATAATGTAGCAGAAGAATTTTCTCGTTTACCCTCAGTTTCTTTTTTGAATGTCTTCTTTGCTATGAGTATCTAATTGCCCTCGTAGTCGGACCATTTGGACACACCAACGTTTCAATTTCGGGAATGTTTACGCTTTATTTGTTTCCTTGATTCAAGTTTCTGGGGTTTTCCCCCTTGCCGATTCTTGTTTTGTTATCGTTGTTTCTCTGTTGTCTGAAAAATAGAATCTAAAATAGAATTATGGAATTATTCATCCGTGTCTAAGCCCGTACAGAATAAGTGACCGAAGCAAGCTATGGTCTTGTGCTTCATCGGTTTCTATGCCTGTTGTATGTGGCCATGACCGTAAATTCCCGCTGAGGTTTGCCTCACCACCCCTCGATGCAGTTGCTCCCACTGCTATTTTAACTAATGTGGGCCAGGACTAGGGACTAAAGTTTTACGTAGTTGGAAACAATGGGACGCTCAACCCAGTCTTTTTTAGATATCAGTGTTTCTAGCTGACCCCTAGCGTCACTTTTTTGGCTGCAACGATTGTGGTCAAGCCTTTTATTTCTCTAGTATTTTTGAATAACTTATCCTCGCTGATCGTGTCTGCTTCGTAAATTGCATATATAAAAGCTGCATTAGAACGTGCATTCTATATGTACCCCTCTGACAAATGTCATGTTATTATGTATGATGGCCTTTCTTATTTTCATATTTTTTATATTTTTCATTAAATACATTAGTATCATTTCACAAAGTTTTTCTACTTACCCCGGAATATGCCTCTCAGTCTTTCTCCCGCAACAAAGGGGATCAGACAGGTCCGAACGTGAAGTATTATCCCCTTCATGTCGCTCACTTGGAAGAAGTGAGCGTCATTGCCAAATAGGTGACTAGTGGAGAAAGTCTTTAATAATCGATCAACCGAGCGCCCTTTCGGGCAATATCCGATACAGTTTTCGTATGATTGATAAAGTTTATACCAACAAGGTATAGCGCAGTGTTAGGTAACTCCATGATCAGTAAACAACTCCATCTTCCTATTTAACTACCTATTCAGTTGTTAAGAATTCATGATCAGAATGATAACAATAACTGTACTGACCAGCTTCGACTGATGAACGAGATGAACTAACGTGGCAATAGCCTAAACTACGTAAGTGATACAATGCACCGGAAAAGGGTATGCAACGACCAATCAAAGCTGGTCAGCCTCGTTCCAATAGAGAGGTATCGGTGATAGGGGGATAAACCAATATTTAGAACAATAATGCAGATATAACAACGGTGCTTATTAGTCACTCAAGGGGTGCAAAAACACCAATTTAGTACTATGAGTGGATAGTTTTTGAATGTTTGTCCTGGGCACCTCTTACCACTAAATTGTCGATCCAGCGCCATCTGACGAACATGTGCTACATGCACCCCTGTCAAATGAGCACCATCGTAGTGCAACATTGAAATCGTTTTCAATTACAAAGGAGACGCTCATTTGAATGAACTGAGAAAATTCTTTAAAAGGCTTTGGTTACCAAACTAGAAATGCTTTGACGTTCTGGACCGTTTCAGAATATCGGGACCGAATCGGGAGGTTCAGAGGCCAATCTGACGTCATATTGACAATACTTATTGTTGTTACATTCTGGGTCTGTTGCAGACATTGGCGATCATGTCTTTCCAAAATCTTCTGCCGTCAGACTTGGGAATGAATGCAGTGTTACTCATCCTTCTATTAGTCGTCCAAATATTCCGACTTTCAAAAAATGTGTTTCTCCCTCTCCCCCGTGGTCTCTTTCCTCGATTTTGCCAAAAAGAGCAAGCTTTTTTAAATCACCATGCCTATTGAGATGACCAACAAATTGCAGTTACCTCTTTCTTATCAAGTTGACTAAATATCTTCCAGTGTTGGCTCGAAAATTTGGCTCGTTCGTTACTTTCTCTGTCCAGGATATTCTCATCATTCTCCTAATGAACCACGATCCCAAATCTTCTAGTTTTTATGAGCATTGTTCCATTTATATTCCAGCGCTCACAACCATACGTCAATACAAACCAAACATACGCTTTAATATCTTAACTTGATTTTGATCTTGATGTCCCTATTTTATAAAATGGGACTCAATTTGTTAAAGGTATCTGTTAAGGCGCTATTCTCTTATTTATTTCTCTGTTACTTCTACCATCTGATGTGGCTGTAAATCCTACGTAATTGGATTTAAAGACTTGTTTGATGGTTTCAGCTTGGGACGAGAGCCTGCATAGTGGAGCTTCGTTCTGTTAGGACATAATCATACATACTGTCTCCTTGACGTTTATTTCCAATCTCCTCGCTTCTTTCTATGGCTTCATCCACTGGTGTTTGAATATTTTTTTAAAGTCTGCGATAAGGATATTTCACTACACATGTTAAAGAAATCTGGTGAAAAGACACATCCCTGTCGAACACCAAGTTGAATGGATTTGAATTCGCTATGTTCTCCGTCAATCCTTACTGCAGCTTCCTGTTCCCAGTATAGATTTCTTATTATCCTTTTCCGTCTAAGTCTAGGGTGTTCTAATCGACCGCCCAATTTATCATAAGGGAGGGACTGGTATACTTAAAATACTGGTTTTAGAATGATCAACACTGCTGGTTCGTTGGGATCAAAGTTCTTTTGCGTCAAAAAATATTCAGATTGAAGTATTTTTAACGCAAGAAACTATTAATAAAAGCTGCTATATACTTCAGATTGTTACAGAACAGGTAGAAGGTAGTGACCACTGATCTCTTAAAAAGACTGGATCGAGGTTCCCATTGGTTTAAACAGCGACAAAGTGTAGTTACGAGTACTGGCCCCCATTAGTTAAGATAGCGCGGGAAGGTCCGCAATGCTACATAACATTGTTTATATGCTTTACTTGATATGGAGTAAAATGGCGTCTGAGACGGAAGATGCTCGATCCAGTGTTTTAGAGATCAGTGGTTGTGACACCATTAAATGCCTCATCCAATGATTGAATATGATACGAGGCTATAGCTACAGGCAATGCACCCAGCATTTTTGTTGAGACCGAAGATATATTTTTGGCGGGGTTTGTAAAAAATTTTTTAGCTATGATGAAGCAAGCTGGACAGATAACAAATCTACTGTAAATGCTGGAATAAGTGCCAACTCCTTATGTGCATTATATAATCCCCCCATTTTGAACACGCATCAAACAATACAAAATATAATTACTTTGCTGTACCAGAGATAAGGTTTGTTCAAATGTACCATGGGAAATAGACGCCTTTACTTGAAAATATGCATTCTTTCTCAATTTAACAACAGTTTCAAAATTTATGTCAAAATATCTTAACCTCTTCAGCTGTTCGCCTGAAGAAACGGCTCCAGAGATGAGAGTAGATAGCCCCCCTCTTCATTAAGCGCGCCCTTTGGAAGACGTCGTGTTAGTTAAACCTCCGGCTTTTAAAAAGCACTTGGAGTACTGGTACCCTAGCCCGTTCTTGCGTTTTTCGGATCTGCAGGTGGCCCTTGATGACGACACTCAGATAACGACCTCCTTTTGTGCATAGTTTATGAAAGCGAGGCTAGTATGATATCAAGCTTCGTCATGTTTACTGACAATTCCTTTTAGAGTAAGAATTTGAGTCTGCATCTTGCAAAACACCAAGAGCATCGTTGGGAACAAACCGAGGATTGATAAACGTTTTCTGCAGGTCAGAGTTAACCTTGTCAGGTGCTCCAGGTGTTTTTCGAACAACCACTGACTTCTTAATGCCGAAGTTGGACGCAGGACGTCCTAGTTTCACCAGCTAAATTTCCATCGGTTTGACTTACACAGACCAGCTACAGGGACTTTTACCGATCAAAAATATTGTGGTAATGAACTGACATTTAATGACAGATATCTAAATCAACTTGAAAACAGACAAGAAAAAAAGGTATGGATGAAACTTTCTGGAGTAGATTTTGTGGTCTTGGAATCGTTGCGTGCTGTTTGAGACCAACTCTACGGTCTCGTCGTGAGGATGGAGACGAGAATGCTCAACGAGAGCAACACGTTATATTAGATACCAACTACATGGGTGAGTGTTATCTTATTTTCCATCATTTCTATGTTCTTTATTGATAGTTGCTGCAAGTTTGCCCCAGATATCCGTGCGCGATTTTTAAGGTAGCGGTTTGGAATTATTAGGCGGAAGCATCACATCAATTCACACGCTCTCATTATACCGTCCGTATAGATCCAATACAGGTTCAGCTACTTGATCTATTTGGATGTTGTTTCAATGCATGTTCTCATTAAATAGGGCCACTCATAGCATAAGCCTTACCTTTTTTCCTAAGAAATTCTTTATCTAAGTTCATTGCGGGACTTTTCTGTATATTACGATGCCAGTTTTTTCAAGCGTCAGTGGAATCCGTTACCAGTAAGAGATCTAGATACCTTCTATCTAAGTCTATTGAGAACATTCACGCTGAAACATGGGGAGAAGCTGTAAGAAAATGTTAGACCAAGATATGATTTTAGGAATATTGCCCTTCTTTATAATGGTGTGTTCATACATCGATAACTGCTTTAAGATTAGGACCCATAGTGCGTAATACTGATTGTCATTAAATTTTTTACTACGTAAAATGTTTCTCAGTTTATCCATATTTGCGACGAAAATTCTCCAATCTTCGATGTTTGGATTAAACGTAGGAACAGCATAACAGATGAAAGTTGTTATTATCGGTAATATTAGCATATTGTGAGTAGGATTCCACAATATCTGCTCCTGGCAACAGGTAAACTGATTTCGATTCTACGAGGATTCTATGTCACTGTGTCATTCTGTGATCAATAGCATTAGGCTTGTTATAAACAAGATTACACCAAAAGCCACGATAAAGCCTCCTGTGAAAAAATTTCATGAATTATGAATCTGGGTTGTATGTATGAATATGAGGATAATTTGAGGATTGGCAGGAGAAAAAGCTGCCAACAGTCATTAGTATAAGACAAATGAATCAGATGTCAAAACTAAGCATGAATTAGTTTATAAGTGATGTTTATTATGAATGAACGCACATGTGTATTATGCAAACAAAGCTGCTTTTCTTCTGTGAAATTACCCAAACAAACACAATTAAACGTTGCAGGTAGAATTACGTAGCTTGGATTTAATTATAACAAAAGGGAAAGATAGTACAGATTTAAAGTACCAGGATTTGAGGAAAGCCACAAGGAATCTGAGGATAATGAACCCACCATAAAAGGAGGTAGTGGGAGAGTTTGATTAGATATCCAAATAGTCATTTGGGGGACCAGTTTTACACTGTTTTGTACCACACTACAAGTACATACTATGTATATGGATACTATGTTATCCCCTTACATAATGGATCAACTGGTATAGACAATAATTAACAAGGATATTGGTGAGACATTGTATATTGAAGTAGAAACATAATTGTACATGATTTTTCAAGATCTTCAACGAGGGTGACCTGCGTCTGTGGAAATCACACTGGAAATATCAGCAAGGGCCCTAGAGTAGAGTTAGAAATATGGACCCTCAACCATCAACTAAATTCTTCTTGGTGCCATTTACAATGAAAAATTGAACCCTTTGAAGTCTTACATGCCATGTTCAGAATCTGTGGGAGAATCCTCAAATAATGAGATGGTGCACCCCATGTTGGTAATCTGATATCAGTGATGATTATAGTAAAACTATATTTATGGGATATTCTCCAAAATTTGCTATATACTCATTTGTAGCTCTTTTCTGCGAGGCCTTGACAATTGCACACCCTCATTTGAATATATCATGTTATAGTTCATGGTTCAACCATTGTACCATACTGTAAATGCTTGTTTTTAATAGCAATATTTCCAATATCTGAGAGAGTTGCTGTGTGAAATATAGTTTTCTTTTTTCACATATTATTCTTTAAGGAAAAAGTTGTACCAATAGTTGTTTTGGACCCACAAGTCGTAAATGAAGATATATTTACAGACTCTGTCACCTGATACTTCATTCAGTTTCAAGAAACGTGAAATGTCACCTACATGTTTTACTTGGAATATAGATAAAGGACCCTAAGCAGCATGGAATTTCACCAGAAGCATGTTGTAAGAGTCATCAACCACCCAAAGAAACTAGACAAAATGTAATGAATGAAACATAACGATTTAAATTAGGAAGAGCCACTAAAGTAGGGACTATATATAGTTAGAAACTATATACAAAAGGAAGGAGTATTTATTATGTGATGATGATGTGGCTTTAACACTGTGCACTCCCCTTTGCAGGGGCTAAGGTGGTGCCCATGTACATGGGATTTGTTACTGGAGCATAGAGCACTACATCTAGCTTTCCACCACTATCTTAGCTCCGAACTCATGGTGCCCTTTGTTGAACATTCTTTAGCACCCAATTTCCCATGGGGAGGGTACTTTGACAACCATCCACATACACCTATTTCCCATGATTTAGACTGAGTTAGGACTCCAATTGCATGTTTTGATATGTATTGTTGTAAACAAGAACAACACCCTATGTTGTGACTACTTTCTTGATGAATTGACATTGGAATAAGCCACTGGCAACTTAAGTTGCAAAATAAAAATAATTGTGCCATATATGTATGAAAAATATTTTTGTTCCTAATATCTTTCATCAGGAAGGACAGTTGTAATTATGAACACAATATCTAAAATGAAGTTTGTGAAATTTGGGCGGGGGGTAGAAAATGGGAGTGATATGGCATACTGTCAGTCACCTGTGGCAAAAATTAGTGGTTGCTAGAGAACACACATATGGCCAATAAAGTGGACCCAAGCCATAAATATACAAAAATCCCTATAAAAACATAGAAACTGATGTTATATTCTATAGAATGTAATATTTTGTATTACTCTAACTAAGCAGTCCAGCTACAGGATTAAAAAGCTGACATTGCAACTTAAGTTGGCAGTGGCAGGTAATGAGTTAAGGTTTCCCATGCTTCTTATGAATGTTGATTTAGCCAACTTTGGTTCTTTCCCCAGTGTACATGCGACTCCTTTGCACCCCTGTCTCTACGTACTTTGAATGTGGTTTAATACTGTGAAATGCTTTGAATTCTGGCCTTGAGCATTCAACATAAAATACTACCACCAATATGTCACAATTATCACCCACAGTTTCTTCTGTCAATGTTTTAAGCATCTGGCTATTAAAGTTTCCATTTGAGGAAAGTTTGGTTTGATTCAATTCTCCTTTTGGTCAAGATGATCATATGTGCAACTTATTCTGTTATCTGTATTACTAATGCTTGCCAGCTGGTAAGGCCTTTTACCACAGTACCACCTGCTACCAACAATAACTTTTTACGTCAATTTTATCATTTGGTTATACCTGACATTGTCTTTCCTGTTGGCCTGCCTCATAAGCATGACCTTTTTTTATATAGGCCTACTGCATAAGAATAAGTTAAATGGATGACTTGCAGGTTATTTTTATAATTTTTTTTTGTGATAAAATGGAACCAGAGAACACATATTATACTTGATGAAAGTGATATTTTGTATAGAAATACATCATGGCAGTACTGATTTTTAATGTTTCTGGTACTAGTCTGCAGGGTTAGTATGTGTATTCATTCTTCCTTTTTCATTTTACAATATTTTCAATGAAACATTTTTTGTTGTCAGCCATCTCTTTGACATTTTGAGAACGACTTCACCTTGTCAGGTCTTTTTTTGTTTTTGATGATGTCATGTTTTGTGACATCACACTAGCCTCTTATGGAACATTTCTTTTGAAAGTTCATTAACTACAGGTGACTGATCAATATGAAGCTTAAATAAGAATGCACAGCATCAAAAAACCTGACAAATGGTATGACACTATGTAGTAATGCATAGTCTTCCTTTATGTAACTATAATCAGCTTAACCAATCTTAACTTTGCAGGTAATGAATGTGTTATTGTCAAAAATGGAACACGTATCTGTGGTACAGGTGGAGCACTGGCCAATGCACCGATCATGCAAGACAAGGCATATTTTGAAATCAAGATCCAATCTGGAGGTATTTGATGTAAAAAGCTTTAATTATTTATGGTATTGATATTGCTTTTGTAGATGAAAGTATATCTCCCCTCTTTGTGTTCCTTGATTCTTATAATGGTTTGAAATAGCCACTAGCATAATATAGAATGGCAGTAGTGTAGTAAATTGAAAAAAAACCTCCCTTCAATGCAATTTTATTGTTAAGGTCAATATCTGACCTTTCAACCCAGTTAACCTGACCCTTATATATCTCCTGTGGCCCTTTAGGTCTTCTATTCTGCACCCTCATACTTGATAGTGTTGCTGCATTTAGTACTGTATACTATGTGTAGCTGTGATTAACAGTAATTTATCCATAAACAGATTCCTCATGTCTACTTCAAACATGAATGCAAGTGCTTAAAGTGAAATGTTTCAATCACTAGTTTTTAAACTGAAGCCCATGGTCTCCAGGGGGCTGCAATAAAGTATTAGGCAGATAGTGAAAGCGTAACTGAGTTGAACTGAAGTCAAAATAAATGATCATTTGGGATGATGATGATCTTCTTGATGCAATAAGATGCTTCACATGAAATAAAATACTATCATTTCATTTACAACCTGGTTGCAACTTCTATTAGCAGTCACATTAAATAGATGTTGGTGTTTTTATTTGTTATGCGATTTTATGTCTCCAATGTCTTATACAATACAATGCTGCAGACAGAACCCTATGTTGAAAATATGACTCTAAAAAGCTGATTGTTTCTGAAACCTAGGAAGCTTACACATCAAAATGACATGTTGCAAGTGGCATGCTACATTATTAAGAGGAAGTTAACATTTTATTTGCACAGAAATTTGATGTCAAGATTGAAAACGTAAATCTGCTAGTCTAGCTTGATGTTATACACTCCCACCAACTGGGAAAAGAAAATGTAAAACAATACAGTATGTAGATGTCTCTGTCAGCAATTAAGAAAAGAGTACCTTTTGAAGTTATTATCATCCAAATTCTTTGACTTGGTCCTTGTGCTGCTCCAATTCTGCATACTTTAGTGGCAGTAGGTAGATCTTGGCTAGTCAGGAGAAAGAGCAGTCCCTTGAACCTCTTTCATGTGGTTCTCACATTTGGTGATTGACAAAAACTAACGAAGTCATGAAATATTATTAACATGGAGCTGCAAAGCCTGCCAATTTGGTTCCCTACTCATTAGGGTGCAATGACATTTAAATTTTTGTAGTAAATTGTTGATGATATAGGATCATGCAGGGGGGGGGGAGGTACTTTTGGTTGAAACCTTACCAAGAGGGGTCGTGGGTGTCGAAGAGAAAAAATCATGAATTGACAAAAAGTACCCAGGGTACTTTTG
>JAAAKL020017707.1:0-10505 GCA_010016065.2 Carybdea cf. marsupialis auct. non (Linnaeus, 1758)
GTATGTATGCGTATGTATAATATATATATATATATAGGTATGTATGAGTATGTATGCGTATGTATAATATATATATATCTAGATATGTATGAGTATGTATGCGTATGTATAATATATATAGGTATGTATGCGTATGTATGCGTATGTATGCGTATGCGTGTATATAATAAGTTTATTTTTTCAGTCCGGTTTTGTATTTAATCTAAAACTCATTTTTCCTAATTACCAGACCATTGCATCACAGGCAGAAAAGGTCGCTAAGGATGAACGAATATAAAAACTCTGGAACATGTACTTTGGGGGTGCCATAATAAACCGTGAGAATAGAAAATGGGGCGAAAAAGATTTTACTCAAATTACGAAATTAAATTAAGGTACGTAAAACACAATTTACCTTCCCGATAATTTGTTGAATTTGTGTGATTTGTTGAATTTTTTTAATTTTTTTTAATTTCAGAAGCAGAAATGCAGCTTCGTAATTTATGCTTTTCAAACATTTTATCAACAATATGTTCAACTCATAAAAGTGCTAGTGATAAACAAGACGCCAATTGGGAATCTATATTTTTTCTATTTCTGACGTTCGTAGGTATATTGAAAACATTACTGTATATCGTTAACATATCCATATTTTGAGGATGACCCGAGGACGTCAGAAATAAATGAAACGTATATTAGAGTATACTTTCCTTTTTGGCGTGTTGTATTCCTTTCAAAGCTGCTCCATTACTTTCAAACTCGACATAACAGCTATGGATGAGCTTATGGGTTTTCAAGATAAAGCATTTTTTTACGAAGTAAAATTTTAAAAGTAGATCAAAATCGGATCACTAGAGGATAAACAAACAGGTACCATTACCGTCTTGTAAATTGCCCTTTGTATGAAGTAAATTCTAAGAATTTGCTGGTATGAAATACGGGAATAAAAGCTTTAGGGCCTATTTCTTCCCTGGACGGGGCAAAAAACCTTCTTTCCTCACTTCTGGACATCATGTTTTGCCTCGTGATGTATTAAGATCTTCAGGTGCACGCTGAAAATTTGAACTTCAATATCAGATATGTTGTCCTATCGATGATATTTGAATTTAAAACAGAAAACTTAAAGGCTTACAGAAACTTCTAGAGAAAGTTTTAAAAAATTGGGACCAGAAAAGTGCTGCAAGTAAAACAACAAAAAATCAAACAGGCATTGTTTGAATAGTCATTTGGGCAGTAGAATATAGGGCGTTCCTTTAAAATTGCGTCAAAAAATTCAAAGAGGTTCTAATTTATATAAACGAAAGTATTTCAGCAGACGTTGAACTTTTAAAGGCCTATTCTAATACCTACATCTGAAATTATTGTCTAAATAAAGCATAGTGAGTGGGCAATTTAACTTCTTAGTATCATAAACTCTTTACGGTCTTAAACGGTCATATAACCCCAAAATTATAGCTGCTGAGATATTTGTTATGGCCGTTATTTTCAAGTCACTTTAAGTTTGGAGCACATATGATCTTATCATGAATTTGTGTTAAAATCTGGAAACATATCCCATCATTACATTTGAAAAATTATGTATACCTGTCTCTTCGTGTATCACAACAAACCTAGCTCTATCTAATGCTTACAGACTTCAACCCCCAAAACTCCTACTGCATTTCATAGTAATAGTACAAAAACATTCAACAAGCGAAGCCATGTCTATGTGAGGCATAGCTATAGAGGTATGTTATTTTATACATGAAGCATGGGAAAAATCGATGTCAGTTGGTAACGTACACTTAAGGTTAGCCGCTCATGATTCAGGAAAGAAAGAATAAGAAAAAATAACAGGCTGACCTTCATGTTAAGAAAGACAACTTGAATTTCATCATGAGCTTTCAGTAGGCTTCGAAGTTAACTTAAACGTCAACTATGACAGGAAATTAGTGATATTTTTATAATTATCGTATTGAGTTAAGAAGGACATTTGATTTCTGTTTATTAACTTTACGCGCAGTACAAAGAATTCCTACTAACAGCCAAACATCTTTATTGATGTTATTAATTCTGCAGAAAGCTAGCATTTCTTCATGTCCTACGTCGTTGTTAAAATAGGGTGCTGATATTCAATTCAGTTTGATGTGAGAAGAGATATTCGAGGTTTAAAAAAAAGTTCCCTTGTCTATATAGTGCTCTATCAAGTAAGGTAGACGATGATGCTAGTTAAGGCCACGGATGTGTGTTTGCATACCTCAAGAACATGTAAATGTAAACTCAAACGAGAAAAACTTCAACAAGTTACGAGCCGAAACTGTGTTTCAATAACTTCAAATCCAAGAGAGCATACGCTCATATTTTCTGCTATTTGTATCTACGCCAATGATAAGCATTAACTAAATACATAACCCTTCGCTTCACAGCACACTCTAGAGCATTAAAAGGTTAAACATTCAAAAACACTAGTGAAATATAAAGCGTGTCACTGACAGGATTCGATCCTGTGACTCACTTATTCGCGGCATGCCCGTTAAAATCTGAGCTAGGCAATCTCCGCTGATAGATAATCTATTTCTGAAATGTGTAAGTCAAAGAATCTTTAAAAACCTCTACGTTGCTTTAAGTTGAAAAAAAAGCAAATACCTTCAATCGATGCTGGTAATAGTACCGCTGCGACCAGTAATACCAGGATCTTCATGATTACCTCTGGGGCTGCCAATTGGTAATGGCAAGCTCATAATTTTCAGTAGGGTGTATCCACCTATATATACTGGATTCCAGACCCTTGAATTCCAAAATTCCGACCTTGCCAGAATATCCATCTTCTTGTTAGTTACTATAGAAAAATGGCATAATTATCAATAAATCGCTTTTGTGTATGTGATTTAGGAAGTGAATAAAGAATCATAAATGGCCAATAATTGTCCTATTTGTCATTGCATGAATTAACCTCGTGTTTGCTGCTCGTTTATCACATAATTGACGTAAGATTACTACGTAACTTTGCTCGTTTCAATACGCCACGCGAGGTCCCTTCCGCCACGGAATGACACGAACGACTCCACAAATCAGGGGGACCCACAGCAACTGACGCCTTACTTGACCTCCATCTCATCTAGTTCACCAAAAAATATTCCTCTGACCTCAACGGGAACAAATCAAGTCCTAATTACCATGATTGGACCACTTTTCTTTCCTTAATTACTTGTAGACAACATCCTTAATGTCGTATTAGTAGGACCACATAAATTTTTGTCTGCTCTATATTGTTGTTGGACAAACGAAGACAATCAGTTTTATTAAGTAGCATTCAAGTAAAAGGTGACATGAAATAGGTTTAAAGGGGATAGGATACTTTGGAAAGGAGCACGAAAACAGTTGAAAGAAAGCAAACAATATTGGTGAACTTTTTCGCCATAGCTTTCGGTCATTGTCGTTTTCAAGTTGGAGTTTTGATGGAGTACTTGAAATACTGGTTTTCACGACCAAAATTTATTGATAAATTTTAACTTCTTGTTATCACTAAATGTTTTAAAAGGAGAAAAACTTCAGTATGAATTTCATGTAAATATTTATCTATCCTCAGAAAAAGTTTTAACGAATTGCAATAAAAACGAATAAAATATCTTAAAAGCAACTTCCAACATTTTAAAAGTAAATCCATTTAGTCGCAACTATACTTATTAAGATGCGTAATACATGCTTGACACCAAGGGAACGGTTTCATAAATCTTCCCCGGTTTCTTTTCATGCAAACAACGATTCAGAATTGAGATCAACCTTCAAAGCAATAACTATTTAATAGAACAGATGATAAAGGCAAATATTATGAGCTCATTGATAAAGAAAAAGGGAAACCCGCCAAACTTCTGATGGCTCTTGAACTAGAGAAAGCATGAATTTACTGAGAAGGATGAATAAAGTGATCCTTCCGTCATTTGAGTGCCTTCGCTAGAGAGAGAAACTAAGGTGCTAAGTAGCCCGGCCCCACTTCAGTCGAATCTTGATGTTGGCATGGTATCTCCTCGGTCACCGTTTATCTGTTGACCAAAGTAGCAGCAGCAGCGGTAGTAGCAGCAGCAGCGGTAGTAGCAGCAGCAGCGGTAGTAGCAGCAGCAGCAATAGTAGCAGCAACAAATTTGGGATTAAGGTAAATGTCGTATGATCTCTCCCTTTCCGCGCCGCTAGGGAGGAAATCTCATCCTGTATTGGAACCAACATTCTTCGTAGTACGGTACAATAGTTTTGCAACTACAAGTAAAAATGTGACCCTTTCTCTGTAAACAAAACCATACAAACTACCCCTACTTGCGAAACGTTTATTTCACCACATCTTAAATTCGAACATTTTCCTAATAACCTTGGGTGAAGTATCTTTGAGCAGTATTCTTTTGCAGATTGCAGAAACACAAAGAAGATGGCAATCAGGTATACTATTACCTAATTATTGGTTTATAAAAAGAATGCAAATAGTAATTAGAAGGGAGGAGATCTTGCAGGGCTTCCTGTATCACTTGTTTAGTAGTGTACTTTATATGCCCATTCTATTACCTGTATTCAATATTTGGTCTTATTCTACGTAAGGAACGTCCTGACATATCTACGTTGTGTAACGACCTGTCTTCACGAAAATAAGCGTGTGTTTCAGTCGACTGCAACGTTGAAGTTCATTATGTTCATAGAATGGTTGCCAGTTTAAACGGATATCAGAAAAAAGTGAAAATGTCACTACCGCTTCTTTCACTGTCCTTTAGCACCACTTTAAACTTGATACTTTCAAATTCTCTCTTCTCGAAAAATATATCCCTGAGATTCTACTTCGGTGCACAGATGCTAATTTTTTGACTTTTCATTCCGTGCTCAAATCAAGGTTTTGTAGGAGTGGTGATCCAGTGTATAGTTTTAAAGTACTTGCAATCCTGTAGTGAACTGGTCTGGTCCTAATGGTGACAACGACCATGCTTTGGGATCGCACCTGATCTGTCAATTCTATGGAAACTGAGTTTTCATTTTGAGGACTAAGGGATGAGGTATTCAGTGCTTATTGAACCCACAAGCTAAAAATATGTTACGACTTTTCACAACTTTTTGAAATATTGTTCATTACTTTGGAATTGTGGTCTTAACAATTTAAAAATTTTAGTACTGCAATTACCTCCTACTGCCTTCTGATGCTACACCACTTTAATCGCATCATAATTTTGTGTTACTGTACGTATATTTGAAATACATCTGAACCTAATAGATTTAGCATCACTCGTTACTGGCTTCATTTAGTAGACTTGGAGTGTCTAGTCTAGTCATAGGAAATGGATTCAAATGTATTTATTATGATCTCGCAACGCCAAAGTCTAAGAGAATCGATGACGTATTTTCTGATTGTCATTACTTGGCAACACTGTCTAATGTCTTGTACGTGTTTTATTCATTAGCAGTTGAACATTGCTTCCTCGGTTTGCAGAATAAACTAGAAATAGTAATGTCATAGGTTAGGGAATCGATTCTTTTAGACAGTACCTGTTAAAAGAAGGTTTATAGGCGTAACTATGCCAAGGAATTAGTTGAGGACACAAATCATATACTGAATATAGTTGTAAGGAAAACTACCGTGCGGCCTCATCGCCTTGTCACCTTAGGGTCCTCGGTGGTTCTTGGTGGCCTGCTTCCAGTTGAGTCATTTCCAAAAAGAAAGAAAAAAAAGGGAGCAAAATGATCTTAGAGCCCATTTAAAGAATATGAGCATGCGAAATTAAATTTACCGGTAGCATCTTGCGTGGGACACTGCATTGAAAACTTCGAGAAAAGATAAAAAGAAATAGAAAAATTTCCCTTTATGCTGTCGTATTATTCGAAGCTCGATCTAGACTTCGATTGCTCGAAACTCAATTGTTCAAACATTGATTTTCAGATCCTGGATTATTAGAAACTCGATTATCCAGACCTCAATTATTCGAACCTCGATTATTCGAACCTCGATTATTTGAACCCCGATTAATTGAACCTCGATTATTTGAACCCCGATTATTAGAACCTCTAGTTTTCTAGACTTAATCATTCGAAAATCAATTATTTGAACCTCGATTTTTCTAAACTTAATCATTCGAAAATCAATTATTTGAACCTCGATTTTTCTAAACTTAATTATTTGAAACCTCGATTATTTGAGCCTCCATTTTTTGAGACTTAATTATTCGAACCTCGATTATTCGAAACCCGATTATTTGAAATTCGATTATTTGAACCCCGATTATTTGAACCTCGATTATTTGAATCTCGATTATTTGAACCCCGATTATTTGAACCTCGAGTTTTCTAGCCTTAATTATTTGAACCTCGATTATTTGAGCCTCCATTTTTTGAGACTTAATTATTCGAACCTCAATTATTCGAACCCCGATTATTTGAACCTCGATTATTTGAACCCCGATTAATTGAACCTCGATTATTTGAACCCCGATTATTTGAACCTCGAGTTTTCTAGACTTAATTATTCGAAAATTAATTATTTGAACCTCGATTTTTCGAGACTTAATTACTCGAACCACGATTATTTGAACCTCCATTTTCCGAGACTTAATTATTTGAACCTCGATTATTTGAACCTCCATTTTTTGAGACTTAATTATTCGAACCTCGATTATTTGAACCTCAATTTTCCGAGACTTAATTATTCGAACCACAATTATTTGAACCTCGATTTTTCGAGACTTATTTATTCGAACCTCGCTTATTTGAACCTAGATTCTCCGAAACTTAATTATTCGAAAATCGATTATTAGAAACTTGATAGTTCGAACGTCGTACTTAAGCAATTTTAATTTCATTGAAGCTAAAATTTAATGAAAACAAATGTCTAAATTTTCCGAGAACAATAAGCACATACTAATGCAGCACTGTTATTGTTTGATGACATGTGTGAAAGAATGATTGCCTGATTTCTGTTCAAACTGTAATACAGCTTATAGCATCTTGAATTCTACGTCTCTCTCGTAGCAAAAATGCGAAATCCTCTTTCGCGTATGTCAATCATAGAAAAGGTAATGCTGCTGTTTTATGAGTGGTAACTGTTACTATCCTAGTCTGGAGTCCACGTGTCATATCCGAGTTTCCTTGGAATTGAGGTTGAAACCTAGTAGTAGAGTTTCAGCAGGCCGAGTCCCCTTACAGTGTACTCCTGCTTTGACGACAACTACAAAACTAAAGCGGGGATCGAAGTAAAAGGTGCACTACCAGTTACTTCGTGGCGGACACTTGGAGTACGATGAGGCGATAGTCACCCAATAATTTTTCACTAAACTTTTAAAAAAGAGATTAACAATCCATAAATAATTTCATAAGTCGCTAATAGTGACCAAGCAATGGTCATAAGTGCATGTAGTTTTTATTTCACATTCACAGCTATTTCGCAATTCATTCTTAAATTATTGGCCACACCATTCTTGAGAGGTTCAAATTTGCCTCTGCTTCCCATTAACCTGCAAGATTAACCCCAATATTTGAGGGCTACCGAATCGAAAAGACGACAATACGGGTTCCTATACAGTGAATGATTGCCTGTTTTTTTAAATACAGTCTCGAAAACTTTCATGTGAAACGTCGATGGACTTGACAATAGTTGAAAATCAAAACGGGCGGTACAGAGAGTCATTTGACGCACATGGTATAAGCCTATCGATTTTGGTAAATGCTGTTACCCCCTGATTTCAATCCCCTCCTCGTGCTAGAAGCAAAAAGTCGTACAGTTAATGACCTTCCTGACTTAATGCACGATGACGTTGATAAAATCTTAAGTATCGGGATTTGGTTAGAGTCCAGGAAAAAATATGAGAATCAAATGAAACAAATATGTACTACCATTGTTGACCACAAAGGAAGGGATGCAATCAGAAATAAAGATTTGTTTGTAATGAGAGAGATCCGTAATGAAGTGCCTGTGTCCACAACATCATTAAAATATTTCAAAAGAACTGTCGAATTTAGTCTCAGTGCATTTCTAACTACATGCTATGGGAACGTGTTAGTAAAACATGGAAAAAAGGAAGAGCAGCCGAGCAAATTTAGGTCATGTTTGCAGTAATGAACTCCGGATTTCATGATTTATTGGTCAAGCTTCTAGCTTAGTCTTGTTGACTTAATGGCAGTGACACACGTTTGGATTTTGGCGTTTGGTGGAGAGGGTGTGTGGAAAAATAAAATGCAAGGTCCCAGGTGGGACTTTTGTGAGGTGGTCGGGGTCTTGCCCAAGATTTTAAGTCCTACGTCTTAAAATCATCGTATCCTGCCAGTCATCTATTATAAGCTTTTAATTAACCAATAATCGAATCTTTTCATTTTTCCTTCGTCGCTAAATTCTCAAGTCCTACGTATGCTAGTTTGTAGTGAGTTAAGTTAATAAACTGCTATATATATAGATAGATAGAAAACGAAACATTTGGTTGATGCTTGTGGTGAGAATTCGGGATCGACCTCTGGGATTGCCGACATCACTATTGCACCAGTTAGTGCAATGGTAAAGTCTTCATTTTCAGTGTTGGAGATCCTGGGTTCGATCCCTGCCAGCGCCGTAAGAACTTCACGTTTATTGAGTTCTATACATATATATATTTATATATATTTATATAAGGGCGAAACAATTCTGTCTGCAGATATATATATAATATATATGTATAGTATCAATAAACAAATACTAACTTTGCGACATTTCAGAATAATTCCTTATCATTTTTTTTTATTTTTATCGATACAGAATTGTACTGAAACGTCAATACGATATTCCTTATTTATTGAAATGTTTGATATACTTTCCACGAGGATGACAGAATAATCTCGTTATCATATTTTATATAGAAAAGAAGGGAAAAAATTCTTATTGCTTAGTACAGCAAATCATACAGTAGTTACTGTTTTTACAGTTGTCCCTGTCGCTCTTTGTCTTTATATGTTTTGATATATATAAATATATATAAATACGCATAAATAAGAGGAAATTAAAGAAGGCAATACCACATACTCGGTTAATTATTATATTAAATATTAAAAAACCTGAGTTCTACTGTTTCCATAGTTTTCGCTCATCAGTTTTATCCCTAAGACGGAAGGCACTTGCACTTATACTCAACGTGGTTGTTACCTCGCTAAATATTAATAAATACTGATTACATACATTAAGATTTATAAATACAAATATCAAAATTTGTATGATAAATGTATATATTTTGGGAGACGTCCAAATCGAAACAGAAACTACATGATCACTTAATGCATAAATTGTTTGGCAAGTCTTCATTACTCCCAAAGCCAAAAACACTACGAGGGAAACCCTTTAACACAGGACGTTGAGGGTTGACCATTGCCAGCAAATTCTTCTGTCAAAGCTTAATAACTGATCCTATCTACAGCTCTCTTTTCCATAAATTCCCCATGATAACATACTTACTTCATAAACAACTTGTAGGCACAGTGTACTGAGATTAACTGATAGTTGGCGTTCCGTAGTTTACAAACATTTCATTTCGATCCTCCATCGTTATGCAAATTGTCTGCTTATTGACGAATTTCTATTCACAAACATATTTTCCGGTATTTCGTACCTCATGGGTCATCAACAGAGCATTTTACTCCCATTAGGTATTAATGAACCGTACAAAATGGCAGTACATAAGGTAATGCCGGAGGAAGTGGGTTTGTTCACATACCAGATGCTCGCGGAGTGTACCTGGCCATGGATTGGTTTCATGTAGCCCTCCTCGTTGTGTTGTTACCAAATTGCGCATTAGGTAAGTTATGCATTTTGGATAATTACTTAATTTTGTTAAATTTCTACAGACTTAGCAAACTCGTTGATATGTATGACGATTAACCATTACCATTTCAACATATCTTAGTTTCGACGTATTGTAGACTAGCTCACAGATTTGTAGCATGAGTTCGGAGCACGCGATTTATCTACGTCAATGTTCCACTTTTATGGAAATTGTATAGACCTGGCAACGATCATGTTGCTATACATAAGATCATTCTAAAATCGCATTTAACTATCGAGTACTGCAAATCCTCTTAGCATGTAATAAGCAAGGCATCCGATGCCATAACTGTGTATATAAGATAACAGAACCTCACCAGAGGCGTATTCTCCAGCTGTGCTAGGCGTTCGCCGCACGCTCAAAAATATAGAACCAAAAGTATTTGTACGTTCTTTAATTATTTGCTAGTCTCTTCATTGCATCAAATCTACGTGTAGTAATATATTAATCAAGTTGCTTTCCTCTATTTGGTAAATTTGGTCGGTTCTTTTCAAACCCAAAGGCCAGTCAATATCCCCATCTCACTGTTCTGTGACAAGTATAGAAATAACACCCCAAGTGGCTCTTCTGTGCTGAAGTCTCTGTACAGCTTCTGTTGAGGCAAGGCGTGCTACTACGCTCAACGTCAATGAAAGCAATAGAAATCATAGGGAGCCAGAACTACTTAGGTAAAAATATCTGTAGTCAAAAAAGGTTCCAAGGCGTGCTATCGAAGAAGAGCACGCATTGGCTGAAAACAGA
>JAAAKL020017708.1:0-10504 GCA_010016065.2 Carybdea cf. marsupialis auct. non (Linnaeus, 1758)
TTGGAGCATAGAGCACTTTAAGACCGGATGCCCTTCCTGACGTCACCAATGGTCCTTCCGGGAATTGAACCCTGACCTTCTAGAACATCTAGATCTGATGGCCTGGAACTTATCCACTAGACCACGGCGGCTCAAGGTGTCACTAGACACTGTTCCCAAAAAATAATCATTTTTCAGAGACATTTATGGAATAGCTATAAAACCCTAAGAGTGTGTTCATCTAAAACTCCAAACTGATCTGCATACTTGAAAGGCTGCCTATATTAAGGATCACATTATTATTATCATTATTATCATCACTATCACCATCATCATCCTGGTTTATCTGCAGGTCTGAATTAGTCCTTAATCAGGTGGTGCATTCTGGCTGCCCAGTCTTGGTTATAAACATCCTCTCCATGCCTGATGGTCTTCCAGGTCAGTCTGTTCCATGCCAAGTGAAACTCACTCATGTTTCACCAACTCTTCACAGGTCAGCTTTGGACTGTCTAGGGACTTCTGTGCTGAGTGCTCACTCTAGATATAAAAACAGTACTGGGCTCCATATTGTCCAGCTCTCTCATCCTGCTTGCATGAAGCACAGCCCCAACACCAAGCTTGCCCAGGAGGTAATCAGAGCTTGCATCGTCTTTGGGCTTTAAACCACAAATCATGAGGACAAAACAGACAATATTAACAAGGGTTATTTTAAATATCTTAACATTTGTTAACTCAGTAGATGCCATTGATTGTAGGTGTTTACAGTGTTGGGAGTTGTATTCTTATTCTGAGTTCAGGGAAAAACCCTACCATTCATGACATGATAAACATCTACCATCTAACAACAAGGGCAATTTTGACATAAATCAAGATCTAGGAAAAATTGTGCTTTTATTCCTTCAGCCTTGTTGCACAAGAGACACCCTTTTGTTATTCTATTTAGCACCCCTCCCAGTGAAAGTTGGAGGGATTGCACATTTACTGTACCCTTATCTCTAGAGGAGTTGAGAAACAAGAGTATTGGGTGAAGTTCTCGGATGCAACATTGCTAAATAATATGTGCCACATACTTACCTACTCCACTGTTAGCACCAGTTATCATGAATGCTCTTCCCTTGGCACTTACATTATCCAGAGATTCAAAATTTTTTGCAGCTGACAGATATCCACTTTTTGTATATTCCTTCAACCCTTTGAAGAACCAAATGGTAGAGCTGAAAAAGGACATCTAAAGTGATAAAAAAGTACCATGAGTACTTATGTCAATGAAATGGCACTGATGAAAATAAAAATTAGGTTTCTGGTGGTGGTAAGAAGTCTGGATTGACTAGTCGGATTGTCGACTTTACTATTGCACTATTTAGTGCATTGGTAAAGTCTTCACTTTCAGTGTGGGAGATCCTGGGTTCGATTGGGGCCAGCACCTCAAGCACTTCATGTTGAATGAGTTCTATACTATAAAGTTCATGACTGCTTGTGTGTCTGCCTGAGTATATACTGATACAACCAGCATTCTCCTATTCATATAAATAATATTCAAATACATTGATGTTTATATCATCATCATCATTATCATCATCATCGTCACTAAACACAGTTTTTAAATTCTGAGATCTGACAGTGAAGCCCTGGAGGTTTCTCCAAGTACCAAACAAACAGATGTTAAATAATGCAGTTTTCATGTATTTTCTCTCATAAACTTCCAAATATAAATGGCAGGATTTTATATTTGAGGCCAGATAACAATGGAAAAAGCAAGAACAGCTCTTGCACGGGTTACAAAAGGACTACATATGTGGCCTTTATCTTTCAAGCAACATCAGCAGTGTATACTCCTGGGTTATTAGGTTACCCTTACTTGGAGGACATAATACACTGATGCAGCCTCATCAACATCTATAGCTGTTATTTTGCGAATCTTCAGTGAAAAATGTATACTCATGGACAAGGTGGACTGATTACGTTACCTCTCTGTGGTATACAATTCGTGCGTTTTCGAATAACACGAGTACCGCAAAAACGTGTCACTCGTATGGGTGCAACGTCACACGTACACAGATATCAACTTATTTCCCAAAAGCTAGTTTACGACGGAGTTTCTCTTTAACTTGTACCAAGATATGGCATCATCACGGCTTAAGAATAGGATTCAAGGGCTTATAAATAGAAATCCGCTCATATAACTTAAAATGGCTGCGGGATCAAAATGACTTCAGATGTTGCACGCTAAATTGATACCCGGTACATCAGCTACTATTTTCAGATCATGTCATGCACTATCATAAATGAAGGGCTACAACAGTAGGTACCCCATAGAATGAGTTAAAGCTATTGTTGTGAATCCGCCGCTATCAATTGATGGACTACTAGTAGTAGGCCTAGTACCGGTACCTTTGCACAAGGACTGTCCAAATGTACCGGTACCGCGAGAAAACGGGATTTGACAGGTACTTTGAGGGAAAAAGGGGTTTGTCTTGATAACAAAACTAAACTTTGTAGTGGCATAGTAAACTTACCTTTATTAGTTACAGGTTCCCCTTGCGCACCGAAACATGAACTCTTCGCAGTAATATGTTGACTTCTGATTTGCTTTTTATGATCATTTGTTGTTCTGAGGGTGATAACACCAGCGGGCCTTCGTTCCCTGTGACCAAACACAACATTTCGTAATCCGACACAGTGGCACGCGACAACATCTTACATAAAAGAATATCTTGCATAACATTGGGTTGGAATCAGCCTAGTTATTTCTACGAGGCTGTTTTATCGTATAGATTGTACACTTAAGAACATTTAATCGTGTTCATCTTAAACACAGAAAGCAAACGGGTGCCGGATTGAGGTTCTGCATGAGAAGGGCAACATGGAGTTTTTTAAACATCGAAGTTCAACATAGCCTCCATTTGAAGCAGGGGCTGTACATAATTGTGATCTCAGAGAAGGCAGCACAATACCTTTCTGCTCTGTGATTATAGAAATAGTATCAATATAAATAACAAAATTAATAGAAATAATAGAATCTGTGTTTTACATTTCTATGTCACGTGTTTTCAAGTTTTTTAATTTTATCATGTAACTAGTGCCAGTCTCTTTTGTACAAATATATAGTTTGTAAACCCGTGTAAAAGTAGAGTTTTATGTTTAGAGGCGATGAGATAATAGTGTGACAAATCAACATTCGAATTCGTGTTTTCTTTCGCCTTGGAACGTGATCACTCATCACGATAGAACCATTGGGAAAGTGATCACTCATCACGATAGAATCATTGGGAAAGTGCTGGGTATGAAAATAAAGAATGTAGAAAATGCAATACTTAAGACTGCTGCTTGTTGTCCGCTAATTCGAAAGACCCATGGTCATTAGCTATGGTTCACTCTTTTAGTTAGTTAAGTGGTATGACATCAACCTGAGTATAATACGACAAAATAATTGTCATGGGACTGGCTTAATTTGACTTGTCTAGGCAACAGCACTATTTAATCTGGATTCTTCTAGAAAATTCTTTAGTTTTCCAGAACATTCTGTAATTTTCCAGAACATTCTATAACCTTCTAGAACATTAGATAGGATTCTAGAACCTTCCAGAAGTTTCTATAGAACACACTAGAAATTTCCAGATTGTCCTAGATTGTTCTAGAATATTCTTTTACTTTCTAAGTATTTCTGCATAAACAAGACGAATTATTTATAAGGCAGGAAAGTAGGCATTTAGGCAACTTTCATGGAAACAAGGAGCACAAACTGTAAATAGAGTAATTGATGATCTGTTAATAGATTATTCGACATTGAGCAACCTGGAACCATCTCCAAGGATGCAAAACCTGGCATGGCAAGTTAAACATACCAGATATCATGTGGAGTGCACAGTTGGCGGCCATCCTAGTAACAGCTCATATATTGCGGAAAGTATTATGTCTCTAAGTTGCAGGAAAGAGCTGAGACTTGACAATGAACACCCAGTAAACCATCATCAGAGTCTGCAGAGAATCACAAAATAATATTAATAATAATCATTATCATCATCATTATCATCATTACCACCACCAGAGATACTAGTGCAGTAAGGTACGGTTCCCTGTGTCCCCCAGCAACCGGCGTGGCATTTTGTAGGCATTCTCCCAAGTTTTCTTATCCCAAACCGTTCCATCACTCAAAACCTACTCTACCTCAGCATGCTAAGCAGTCCCACACTCATTCTTCTCAGACTGCTAAACTTTGTTGGTACCTATTTCCGAGCACATGCAGAAAAATATTCATAGCCCTGTTTCTTCACACCCATCCCAAAGAACCTACTGAACAAGTGATTATCGGTGAAACAATCATTTGGTCTAGGAATTTATATTAGCTATCTTTACATTAGAGGTAGGTTCGCAACTGTACGGTATACTAACATACAGTATGGTATTTTGGGGTGCTTGTACGGTGTATAGTAAAGACCCCTACTGTACTCCACCATGTACAGTTTTTCAGAAAAATTGAAAAATTAACAAAAAAGTACAGCGTTTTTGTTAACCCACAGTCAGTTCTGCCAGGTGCGCCCTGGTATACAAAGCCTTTTTACATCAAAGGTTATAGAGAAAGGAATGGATTCATCACTTCACTCTACCTGTTGTTAGGTCTGATCCCCACTAGAATTTCACCCAAGTACTCATACTTAAAAATTACCAAATAAGGCTTTTTCACGTCATAGTAAAGTAGTTTAAAATGTGTGTGATTTTTATGGGCGTTAACATGCCCCTCCTCTCTTCCCCATACGGTATTTTACGCTACCAAAGTAGGCAACCTTAACCAGGGGCAACTTCACTGGTACTCGCTTTCTTGTTGACACTGGGCCTGAAGCTACAATTATTTCTTCTCCATCACAGCAGCGCCATTCTACTTCTCCACTCACTCTCCTATCCGTGAATAACACACCTACCACTAGTATGGTCAACGTTCTCTCACTCTTGATATTAGTCTTGATCCGTCTTTTACACTGATTTTCATCATTGCTGCTTTCCTTTTTCGGTGCAGATTTTTTAGCTTACTGGTTTGAAAGTGGACACCGCCGCCAAAAACACATCAACTCACATACAAACCCTAAAGTCACAGGACTCACACGTCACACTACATTAATCAGTTCTATCTCAGCCACATCTTCTACTTCATCACCACAACAATCTCTTCGGAAAGAATTTCCAGAGATTTCATGAAGACCTTCGGCAATGGACAAGATCATGCCTCTTATTGTCAAAACTTTAAGTCTCTCGTCATACTGTTACTCCTTTTGGTACATTCGATGCATCTGACTCTCGCTTTGACCATATCCATATTAACCTTGTTGGACCACTCCCTCATTGAAATGGTTATCACTATCTCTTTACTTGGATTGATCACTTCACCCAACGGCCAGCAGCAATCTCTATCTCCGACATCTCTGCTGAAATTGTCACTCGTTCCTTTGTATCACACTAGATATCTTCCTTTGGCATTCCATCCACCGTCACTACGGATAAGGGTTCGCAATCCGAATCTGTTCTTTTCAGCTCACTCACCACACAGCTTGGCATGCATCGCATTCATAACACAGCTTATCATCTTATCTTTAACAGTCTTGTTGAATGTTCTAGTCGCCAACTCGAATCTTTACTCGAATCTTCACTCAAATCTCAAGCCACACCTTCACACTTAACATACACTCTCCCTCTCATATTGGACACTCGTAACGGATCTTGCTTGTTTTCCTGCTGAACTTGTTTACAAAACACTGCTTCCTCTACCCAACAAATTTGTTGTTCTAAGTTCGAACACAAATTCTTTTGTCCCTGGCAATTACGTGCAGCCTCCAATTCAAACCGCTCCTCAAATATACCTCAAGCATTAGCAAATTGTTCTCACGTGTCACATGTCACGCGTCACGAGATGGATCTGTCAAAGCTACATTACAGCCTACATACTGTGGACCATTTAAAGTCATCAAGCAAAACAACAAACATTATATTTTCAACCTTACGTAGTTTGTTTTGACCACATAAAGACTACGTTCTCGGACATTCTTGATTGTTCTGAAAGTAACTAAATTTCCTCTTCGGAAACAGAAAAAGAATCAAATACCAAATCCAAAGACATTTGCAAGATCGGCTAAGGGCGATGACATGCACTTCCCCAACAGATTTATATGAACTCTTTAATCATTCTACTTTCTTTCGAACATTACATAGAACGTGACATCACTAACAATATTTTATATTATATTAATAATATCAATATCATTAAGAACATTTAGCAACTAACTTTAACGTTCACTCCTTGCATCGTTCTCTTCGAGGGTTGCCAAACCGCGACAACCTTGACGTCATAAGCGTCATCAAATCGTGTATTTCCTGATCTTACTTCATCTATTTTCAAATGCATATAATCCTTCCTGTAATGCACACACTTCCAAACAACGTTTCTTTACGATTTCAACTTCAGCTGTTGGTGATGGTTTTGGTTGTTAGACTAGTCTCGTTACGCGGATTTATCAGCCTGTGCTGACATTGCGCCATAAAGGAAATTATTATCAAAGGAGACCAACACGTTCTTCAACCCGATCTCAATCGGACAGTTTCCAAACCTTCCTTGATAAACCCTCTGAAGCTCATGTTACAAAGTAAAGTATTGTAGGCGCGCGCCAAAGACAATCACTTCTGGAATCTGTTACGGCAGGACCTTAGCTACGCACACTAACCTGCTCTCGAAGATAGTAGAGTCCCAAAACAGTCGTCGATATGAAACATGAAACTCCAAACACTTTAATCAACTATATAATAACTTAAAAAAATGACTAAATACGATTATCCATTAGAAATTAAACGTGTAATAAATTGTATATCTTGTGTAGCGTGGTGTGGTAGAAAAAGAATTTAGCATCCTGCTCTGAAACGAGAATCAAAATATCTAACTTGGAAATACCCAACCTATAAACTTAATAATACAAAACATAACAAGTTACATAAAAAGGCATCATTTCAACTCCAAAACAATAGCCATTTACACTAACAATCAATAATCGGCAAGTCTGATGCTCGCCAAATAACGTAATATTATGTAAAATTGATAATAATACATGTCCCCAATACAATATCAGGAAACAACAATCTGTATTCGGCCTCAACAAGTAATTTATTAAATTCAGAGCACAAAGTCGTATTCAATGGCATTTTTACCCAAAAATGTACACTTTCCGATTGGGAGAGTGACACTGAGGATCCCCATCGTTCGTCGACTTGGGGCTCTATTATTACACTCGGTACTGCATCGATTTCCTTGAAGTCGTGCAAGCAACCAGCCGTGTCTCTGTCTTCATGCAAAGTACAGTACTTCCCCTAATAGACGCCTCCCTCTGGTAAACGCCGCCCTCTGATAAATGCTGCACGTCCAGCCAAACATTTGAAATACATGTCGCCCTTCAATAAACGCCACCCTCTGATAAACGCCGCATCATGAAAAAGGGCGCTTTTTAGAAAACAGACCAAATTTTAAATTTCACATACTACACGAACTAACGAAGTTTACATTGTGTGAGATTATATTTACTTGTAATGTTCGCATTTATCACACAATCTTCTTGTTACATTTCTTGAGACACTAGTTGTTTTACCTAATTAGATATTTTGTAACAAACGCGACCCTCTGATAAACGCCACCCCCTAATAAACGCCACAACTAAAACTCGGATTTTTTATTAAAAGCCGCGGTATTTATTAGAGGAAAAACGGCAGAGTATATTGCACTTGCAGAAGCGACCAAGGAGACTACTACATGCAGACAACTAAATTTCACGCAAGTACTCATACTTAAAAATTACCAAACAAAGCTTTTTCATGTGATAGTAAAGTTGTTAAATATGCGAGTTTTATTATCTTGAAATACTTTTAACGCACTCGAGCTTTTTAAGATTTTCATGGGCGTGGACATGCCCCTCCTCTCCTTCCCATACGGTATTTTGCGTGACCGAAGTCTGCAACCCTAATCTTAAAAGACCTTAAGATTGAGGGGGCGTATTGAACCAACAATCTGAAGCTATCTTCTATCATCCGAACAAACGTCACTAATATTTTAGCATTGGTGACCTGATTATGTGATCACCGAAATTAACCACCGTTATCCAGTGGCGGTTTTAGGGGGAGGCCAACAGGGCCATGGCCCGAGGCCCCGCACTTCCAAGGGGCCTCGTGCTTCAATGCTAGGAAAAAATAGTATGTTTCTAACTGCCAATGTTGACGTCGTGGAATAGAGTAAAACTTGAAACTGTTCACTCTGGAGGGAATACAGTGTTTCCAGAACGTCTGCAGTACGATAATGTCTGAAATGCTTTGTAATGCATGACGCCATAAGGCCCTGCAAACTTTTTCGGCCCAGGGCCCCGCACCCTCCAAAACCGCCACTGCTGTGGTCTTGTGCAAGTCGATTAATAAAAAGCATGAATGTCTTACAACAACTTAAATCTCCTCTATATGAAGAACTCATTCAACCCTAAAAACTGAAAGAAATAAATTTGTCGATATTGTTGCCCTTGGATACAGGATAGTGTATAAGATATCTTTGTGCGAATCATACATGCATAGTGTAAAGTAGGCCAATTTAGGTCTTGAGATAAACTCTTAATACTGGATGGCGACCGCCCTAACAATGTTGTCCTTTTATGTAATATCAGGACTTCATTTTAAAGCTTCCCCCTTACGACAGTAAAAGTGCTAATAAATACCATATACTCTCGTACTTAAAACCATGAACGGAATCCTTGGCACTCTTCACGAAACTGCTTAAAGTTAAAAGTAATGAGAGTACACCATCGACACGTTTATTTCACGGTACATTGATCCCTACTCACCGAGTAGAAGGACAAGAACTTCACAAATATGAAGTTCCTGTACTGAGTAGTACTAGTAGATCAAGTCAGAACTAGACTCTGTATACGACAAGATCATCTCTGTTCTCCATATTTCTGTATATAATATAATAATAGGCCTACAACTCTAAAAGTCCATAACTTTGTTAAAATCCGAAACTATAGAACTCTAAAGAACTAGACTTTGACAATCTTAGATTCTGAAAACTCTGAACTCAGACCCTCCGGTCAAAAGAGTTTATCTTAAGAATTGCCATGGGCGTGTCACATCCGATACTCCACTCCTCCCCAGACTACTTCCATAACAGTTCCTTTGACATAACTTTCATTTACCAGTATCTTAAACAGGGTACGTTTTAGGGTATGGCGGCCAGTACGGCAACCCAGGGCCCCGCATTCAAGAGGGGCTCCGCGCTGTCAGCTCAAAATATATATCTACGTCGACTTCTCTTTTCTCAAAACCTTTTCCAGTAACTTGAGAAAGGATGAGGAATCACAACTAACCATACAAATAAAACTAGAACCCAAAAGGAAACGGCTGTCTATGATTTTGATCGTATTTGATGTATACACACGCTGCACTTCATGTAAAATTATTCCACAAGATAGGCACTGTGAAAGCCCCATCTTATGTGAGCTATATGGGGGTGAGAAGATATTGACAATGATACTCAAAATGTCCAGGGTCCCACACGTCGGAAAACCGCCCGGAAAACCGTTTCTACATAAGCACATTAGGGTAAGTTTCTTTTTAGAACAAAAGCACTCACCAAGATATTGTACATGAATGTAACAAATATGATTCTAAGATCAAAATATTTGTGTGGATTATGGAAGCTTTTTATGTTGTTGCTTTGATTATAGATGTTAATGCTACTTGCCTCAGAGTGAAACTCTCATAGGAGGCCCTTATCAATGTAGTCTTCGGGGATAGTACGTCTTTACTGTTGTCTATATTTTTGCCAGGCATAAGCTATATAATGCCCAAAATCTGTCCTCATAACTGCTTGAGACAGCAATGCCATAACTTGTAAACTTTATCACAATATGAATCTTTTCTTTAATTAAATTGGTTCAAAGGGCGCCAAATGTTACTATTTTTCGGGCTATATATCCTCGACACATTTAAGTAGCTGTTTAAACATATGGGAATCGTTCAAACAATTTTAATGTGTGTATGGCATGTGTTTGCATACCAAGTTAAAATAAGCCTTTTATCCGCGATAGTTTAAGTGCGGGTTTCTAAGCATGGGTTTCAGCTATGGTAGTGGAGTAGAAAGTAACCCCATATGTTAGTACTCCGGTGAAGTGCAAATCAGAGTGAATTAGTTCTTAGTAACAGAAATGTTTCATCTGGTTGTGCTAAGGCGTGATGCATTGAAGGCTAATTGTTTGGGAGACATAACCTAGTTATGAGATCCGAAGTCAATGTGGAGTACCCAAGTACTGTGTATGGATCCTACAGCCCCGGTGGTCGAAGGTTAATAGTCAAGTGATTGTGCGCTATGAAGTTTGTCGAATAAATTTAACAATGTATGGATTTATTGTTAGTGAGCCATCAGTAGAAACCTTTGGTAATGCGGAGGAAAAGTGTGACGTCACGATTTTAAAAATGTTTGAATTACGGAAAAAATACTCAATATTCATATAGC
>JAAAKL020017709.1:0-10504 GCA_010016065.2 Carybdea cf. marsupialis auct. non (Linnaeus, 1758)
ATGCTGTTGGTATTTAAAAGGATAATTCTTTGCTTTTAATTTGCAATTTTAGCTCATTGTTTTTATTGATGATTATAAACATACCAGCTCGCTAACGACTATGCAGATTCTATTCCCATGAAAAGGCTGTAGTACATCATAGGTTTGAATACGACCCATAGGATCTATGTTATTGCTTATTTCACCTACTTACGAAGGTTCTCCTCTTCACCTTGTGCAAGAAGCTGTTTATGAAATCTATAACATTGCTTTGTGCTATCTATCTGTAAGCGCGTCGTAGAGGCCAATGACACATACTACTAATCTTAGGCTAGTCGCATGACTGGATCGGCACGGCAAACCGTAGCGTGTAAATCAGCTTTAAGATGGTATTGGAGTTTTGAACTGTTCTGGTCGAAATGGATGACAGCACTATAGATTTATATACGGAGGCTAGGATTTTTCAAATTTAGGTATCTAACTGGAATCGGTATTGTATTGAACATATTTGACAATCTGACACCATTTGTCACATTGACCTAATAATGAAATTGCGAAATATTTTAATGCCCTTTTAAGAAACCTGATGGAGCAAGTAAAGAAGATGGAAAAAGTGGAGTGTTCAAAAATTTGGTTACAAAAAATTACGCGATCATTTCGGATGATGGATCCAGACAACTCAGGCTTTGCAAGCAAAAGGGGCCAAGAAGGTACAAAGTCACACCACGTGAAGTAACTTTGCAAATTCTCTTATAGTGTTTTGCATTTCTTAATTACACGTGTCACTATTTTTCATGCAGGTGAAGTTTTGTTCGTCAAATGAGGTTAGTGCAGTATAACAATTGTACGTCATCATCTTTAAACAGAAGTAAATCAGGCTATTTTAGAAATTGAAGCGGTCACTTTTCTAATTTGGAATTTGTCTTTGCTTGGTACCTAGTTTGATCATACGTAGTATATACTGGTGGAAAAGATGCACTAAGTATTTCTTTAAGGCGATTTAATGTCTAGTGTACGTTACTACCAATGTTTGTATGGGGAACGTATAAGAGCAATGGCGAGTGGACGTACGACGAGGTCCCCAAGCTGGGTACGCTGTTGTGTCTGTTGAGGAAAAGGGGACAAATTTCTGACTTTCTGACTAGCATTTTGAAAAAAATGGTATTTCAAATAATGTCAATTATTTGGTCAAAGTTATTTTGTACGTGCAATCACCAACATGAAATGTCCGCAATGCAAACCGGTAGGAACAGACCTGCTCTTTTCATAGCAAATCATAAAATTGCCTCCAAAATACCTCTTTCCACTCCCGTTTACGTTGATTATCTTTTCAATGAGCAAATAAGCTCCTTATGCGCTTTGATGGTCAACCGTGACAGGAATGGATTGTTGAACGGTGTTTAGGTATTTGTTTCCCTTCTCCTGTGCTATGATGTCATTGCAAGCGTTACCTTTTGCCAGATATCGAAATACTTGCCCCAGACTGCGCAAACTGAATGAAAAGTTTAGTTGTAACAAATATCCGTTTAATCAGACTTAGACTGGTTAATTAACCTCCCGTAGTTACACAGATTCATCAGATTTAGATCAATTAATGAATGTGATTCACTAATGAGTCCTTGTGTGTAAATTGGGCTATTACCATCTTGATATGTGATAAAAGCAACACAATTTGTCATGTGATCGATTGTGAGTTTGGACTGCCATCGTTAAAAATGTTGCTCGCTTTACCATGAACCTTTTCAACTTTGAGTTATTTGAATTATTGATGACTTGACACATGAGCAGGTTTATTATCATAGCTGCACAACATCATAGCTTTCGAAGAAAGAGAGTACTTATTCCGCTTCCCCTCCCCCACCCCACTATGTTTGAAACAAAAGCAGGGCCTTTGCATGCTTTACCACCTTTCAGATCATGTCGCAATGTCTATAATCAAGCGAGTCAATTGTAAGCAAACATCGACAAAAAGTTTTAGTTTGCGGGCTGATGCTTCTAATTTTTATGACTCTTATTTCATTCTGTATATTTATATGCATTGACAGTGCTAGCTGAAAGGATGGAAAAGTATGCCAACATGCCAGAGAAAGAACTAGACGAAATGAAGGTGCTCATGTATGATTGGTGGGATGATTTGATGAAAGGACCGCAGAAGGAGATGAACTATGATGAGTTTTGCAAGATGAATTATATTTTGGTGACTGATGAGCAATGCAAAGAAGATACGGCACGCTTGATAACTTCAACTGCTACAAAACTGTTCAATGTCATCGACAGCAATCATGACCACGTCATATCTCGCAAGGAATGGAGGGTGTGGTGTAAAGTCATTGGTGTGTTTAATGATGACGAGGCCGATTCCTCATTTGACGTCATCGATTTGAATAAAGATGGAGAAATGAGTCTTGATGAATTCCTTAAAGGTGCACTCGACTATATGTTTAACATGGAGAGCGGCAAGTACGACTTATTTTATGGTCCATTGCCCGAGATGTAAGCAAAACTATCTTGTTGAAAGTAGTTGTTAAAGGATGGACTATTCTCATCTTTTATGCAACGCCATTTCGTCAAGAATGTAGCTTTAAATAACGTTTTGTATCAAACTTATTATCTTTGCAACTTGGTTCTTGAATGATTGTCATTTAATCTCACTGCATTTGTCTACTTTCTTCAGATAAATCTTTGTTTGTTCTTCCAGGGTTGTCGCGTCTTGATCTCCATTCTGCACTGATTCAACTGATAAAAAATGTAATTATTTAAAACCAGACACAAAATTTCATTATTGTTTATTACTCCTTCAACTTATCCGTCTACAACCTTTTTTAATTTGATCTCCCGAAGACATTAACATAAGTCAAGTGAAATTAAGCAAAAGTAAAATAACCTTCCAAGTTTATAATATGTGGAAAACGTTCAAAACCTATGAAACATTGAATCAAAGTAATTAGATAACTTTTAGATGACAAACATGATCTCTAACCCGAAATGAGGCTTTATGCCAACCCTCTTTGAATCTTGAACCTGGTTCTTACACTGATCTCTAAAAAAGACTGGATCGAGTTTCCCATTGTTTCCAACTACGAAAAAGTGTAGTCACGAGTCCTGGCCCCCATTAGTTAAAATAGCTCAGGAAAGTCTGCCATGTTGCGCAACATTGTTTGTAAGCTTTGTGTGATGGGGACTGAAATGGTGTCCAACGACTCACTTTCCGACGGACGATGCTCCATCCAGTGGTTTTTAGAGATCAGTGGTTTTTAAGAATGTAGTGGAATTTATTTTCCTCCGCTGTGCGATCTATTAACCTCCTCTGTGCAATGACGTAAAAGGCCAGTACTCGTAGTATTCCTGAATTTCTTGGAAACGTCTTAAACTGAAGTTTTGATTTATGCAAAATCGGTTCTCTGTTTTAAAGAGGCTTTGACACCCACTACTTAACCGTTTGGACTGAAACGGTTTTGAAACCTTTTATGAAAACTTTTATGAAAAATCTTGCTCAGTCTGAACCGACTTGAAGTTTGGAACCGAACTCAAAACCGCCTTGGTGTAAGCGCATCTAGAGAGTTGTTCTTTAAGATGACTGGTTTGCATGGTATTCAGTTGCTCAGGTTCCAGCGCTGGGAAGCTTTGACAACTTCTCTTTGCCATAGTCACGGGGCCCACCCAGTCCATGTAAGGGAAACTGGGGAGACGGAAACTCAAGAAGCCCGTCGGATGGATTGTACCTGTGTTTGGATAGCCCAGCCTTGTCACACTTGTGTCACGCTGAACATGCTTGAAGAACACGTCAAGGGTACAAGTGACTGTGGTCTACTCAGCCACTTTCACTCTAATTCACAGAGTAGGCTGCTCAACTGATCGAACAGTTGAGATCTCATACGTCGTATCGACGGGAGAATCCATCATTACTATATATGGTTGCTCATCATAGCTTTAAACGCAGCTCAGTATTGTATGCTCGATCCAACTCCAGGTGTATTGCGCTTGATGACGAGGTTGTTTGTGTAACTGCAAGGTGTTGAAATACAAAGTGAGTTGCACTTCAGGAAGCAGATGCTTATCATTCTTTGGCAAAGAAATTTAGTGAAGAGGAGCTGCTCTCTTGAACTGGTTAGAGTTTGAATAACTTTGCCGAATATTGAAAAGGTAGAAGAGAAGCTACATCCGTCTTCCTCGGAACTTAGAAAGTGTTTTCCTTTCCCAACACCGAAATATCAGCTTTTAAAGTTTTAAATCTTTTAAACAAAACCATGTTATTTGATACTGGTTCCTAAAGTCAGGAACCGAAAAATGTTAAAATAGTTTTGGCCAGAGATTTTCGAAATCCAAGCGCCTCTAGTTTAAGGACTATGTGCACTACAGGTCTGGTATTTAGGAAAGCAGCCTATTCTAGGGTTGCCTTTAGATATCTGTAGTTTGATGTTACTATTTCTAAAACTATTGATGTGTGACGTCATCACTTTCCCTCTGCATTCTGGTCCTACTGTATCTTGACGTCATTATTACTATCCACTTATGTTCGAATTTTGAATGTTTGTGATAGGTTATGTAATTTATTCCCCCAAAACGTACGGGTACACGGTTTGGTATATCGGTGATTTCTCTTGTCTAAAATCATCTCACCTTACTCACCATATCATGGGAAGCTAGAAAACCTTTTTAGCATTACAAAGACAAGGAAGCTGACGTGGTATAGGTATTTGCTTATAGACAAGGGGACTGTGAAGAAAACCCTCACGCACAGGACAATAGAAGGAGGAAGAAGCAGGGGAAGACCTAACAAAATGTATGTTGATGGCATTAAAGGATGGATGGGAAGAGACATGGTAGCAAGAATGACGGAAGACAGGTGAAGGTGGGAGGAGGACGTGCTGAAATAGGTGCACCAACGTACCAGGCTACGACTGTTACGATGATGAATATCACTGATATGCATACTGCAAATAAATCAGTCAAAATGACTGCATAATTTCTAATAAAGGTCGCAATTACACGCAATTAGTCAGTTCATCAGTGCCAATTGGTATTACGTATCACCGTTCTTAATGTTTAAGCAACAGAGTGAAGGTACAAGCTCCCTTTTCTGATAGAAGATTTGATGTACCTCGATATTTCGTCATGAAATCAGGCCCGTAGCTGTAGATCCTTTGCTTGTGGGTCTCAACTCTTTTATCGCTTGTTGTGGTCGGCGTTATGGTAGGTGCATTTGAAGAGAATGATAATCTTGTTCTACGATTGACAAATGGATGCTTAGCAGGAATTCCGTGTCATGAGGATCAAGAATTGTCTTTTGCATATCATCAAGAATAGGAAATCATTGGCATGACATTTAGCATTCACAGCTTTAATTCTCGCCATTGATCAAAAGCACTGGATCGATAAAAATGTAATAAAACTGCAATTGTATTAGTATTGTCTTGCGCAGTTGATGCAGACGACTTTGCAAATTTCCAAACTCGTCTGCAACACGCACATCCAATTTGAGACAGAGTATTACACCTGAAGTTTCACAGAGCTGAGAAAATACAGAAAGGATAATTATTTCGCACAAAATGTCCAAACCTACCTTCAAGAGAAGCAGATCAACTGCTCAAAGGTAGGACTATGAACACTTAAGATCGGTACTTGCTATCAATAACCATTCCTTCATCAATTTTGGTTTATTCCTTTGTAAAGCTCTAATGTTGATCATAATAGAATGTGTTTGCTTGTTCGCTGAGTGTGAAGAGGAATTTACTGACTTGAAGTATAATGCATCAAGTTAACCATGACTACATGCACATTCTTGATATTCTTTCTTGCATTTTCAGCGTTACCCAGTACAGCTATAACTGCTGTTTTATGGTTAGTTACATTATAAAGCAAAATTTGATGGCCTGAAAAATGTTTTCATCGGATAAATATTATGTGTAAGTGCCATGAACGTTAAGATTATGGTTAAAACAAGTAAATAGCATTATTAATACATGCACTTAAACCTGGTGCTTTTCAAAGAACGTTCTTCTTTCATCACGATAGTCTCTGCACTAACTCCTTTTCGTTTCACAAGTAAAGAAATTGTTTCCACATCTCATGGCTACAATGAAGTAAAATTACTTACACCAACGTAATCTTTGATTAATTAAGTGGGTTAGAGTTGTATGATGATATTTTAAGGACAACATAACAGTAATGCTTGACTTACTCCCATGACGGAATAACAAGAGAAAGATTAAATTATAATATCTGACTAAAATCTTTGATTTGCTTGGAAAAATGTGTTTTGGCAGCGTCCCAACTTTAAGAGTTTATAGGAGTGGCAGAAAGTTAGTACAAACAGTCATACCAGTACAGAAGATCAAGTCATCCAAAATTTCAACCTCTTTCCTTGGATACGGATAGCAACAAAAGTCTCACAAAGGAACAAATTACTTAACAATGTAGATGGTACCACAGAAAGTAGACACAAGTTCTATAATAGCAAACTTGTCAAATAACCAATGACCAGTGGTTACGAAAATGATTTTGTTACGGTAGTTTGACAATACGGTATTATACAGTATGTTCTTGCTATGTTCAACTTAGATGTAGCTATTCGACGTAAACTATTATTTTTTACTTGATAAACCTCATCTTTACGTTCTTTGCTTTCTCTTCTCATTTTGACTAGCAATGTTGTGCAGCTTGCATCAAATATAGAAAAAATAGACATGCCTAAGCTTTGGTTTCGAAAGCGCAAGCGTGTCTTCAAATTACTGGATCCAGAAGATAGTGGATTAGCATCAAGGCAAGGAACGGAAGGTATCATAAACACAAATCCTAATCTCAGCTACTGAATAAAAGTACTATGTTATTAAAACCGTTGTGTACGTTTTGCACTACGTTACACTAGATTATTAAATAAACGGTATTCCACACTCAACAGCACATGGCTCGTAAAGGTCCACGTCTGTCAAGAACTCACTCTACTTCAAAAATCGTAATAGTCTCGAAGCTACAACTTGGCTATTTTGCCGTTCTATCATAACAGAACATAGTTACGTTGATTGACTATCAAATTTTGCTCCCTGTGATTTCAAAACAGATCCTTTAGCACAACTAGGTAAAAAGTCTGAAACGTAAAAATTTATTTGCCTCTTTCGCTATAAGAAATTTTCAGTTCTTACCCTCTTATAATGTTAAAAATGTGCTAAAAAATACCTTTAAGACATCTTTCACACATATTACTGTTAAAAGTTGGAACTGTCAAATGTACTTTAAAGCCTATTTTTGCTGTTCCTTAATGCCATTTTTTTAAAGTAATGTCAACTGCGACTGTGTAAAATCTATCTTTTTACGTTACGACAGTATTCTTTCAACACCTTATGTCTTTCTAAACAAAACAAATTAACATTATCAATGGTGTTACCTTTTCTTTAGTCAATAGGTAGGATAAAGAAAAAAAGTCGAATATTGTTGAAAAATGCTGTTATACCCACACTCTTTACAGCAATATTTTTGAAGTGCTAGTTAAGAAAGGTGGGAGCCAACCTTTCATCACTTATGATTGAAATAATTTATGAGTGAAATAATTTATGAGTGAAATAAATTATGAGTGAAATATAAAATACCTGAATCAGCATTTTTGAACTCTTTTTCATAACGGGTATGGTAAGAGTGAGTTTTCCAAAGTGTGATTTTCTGTTGCTAAAATGTTTGAGCAGGAAAAGTCAGACATTTTTGGAATTGCTCGGGATGGCAAAAAAAATGGCGTGTATTAGAAAGCGCTGGTGGCTCAAGAAATCTGTGGGTTTAGGGGGTCTAGCTTTCGGACCTACCTAAATAGCATTCTCCTGACAACAGTTTGTAAAAATCACATTTAATATATTTTCTATGATATGGAATCCACATTCATCAAAGAACATACTTGGCCTGCAAAACGTTTTACATTTACAGAAGTTTTATGAAGGGTCGCAGGCAAATTTTGCGTGGAGGGGAAGAGAGACAGGACAGGTATAGTTTTCTAGAAAGGTCTAAAAGCTCATAAATAAACAAGGTACGTTTACTTTTGTTGATAATCTCTACTTATTCAACGATGGTGGTGGTACTTCAGTTCTGACGATCTGGAGTTTTGGGGAGAATAGAGACACCCCTTAGTTACCATTTCTCCAAGGTCCACCCTGACCCGGGGTGGTAGTACCTGATAGAGTCTCATCTATGGGTCAAATTGAGGGTGCAGCAACCCCGGCGGGAGAGGGATATCGTTACAGTCCCCAACGGACAAGGCAGCAAAAGAACAGCCCTGCCAGGGCTACAAGGTGGATGAGGGACCTGATCCCCACAGAAAAGGCAACTGGGTTGTAGGAGTTGCGACCACAACCGTTATACGGCGAAAGAAAAGAACGCTCGAACAGACAGATGATCGTTCACCAAGAGAAGAGTATTGCTGAAAATATCTATCACATTACCACATTACCATCCATTCATTACCTTTTCCATTCGCAATAACGATGATCTTGTCTTTCTACTTCTTTAAATTAGTGATGGCACAACGATTTGAAAAGTTTGCCAACATGACCCCTGAGGATGGAAAGGAAATGAGGAACATCATGTTTTCCTTTTTCGACGACATAATGAAGAACCCTAATGCTCAAATGACGTTCGACCAATTTTGCAAATTCGAGTACGTTCTCTTCGCAAACCCAGAGCTTAAAGATGATTTGGACATGTTTACTGCTGACCTGACTTCAAATATATTCAACGTCATCGACACGAACCATGATGGTATCATCTCCCGTAAAGAATGGAGAGTATTTTTCAAGTGCATGGATGTTCCTGACGAGAAGATCGCGGATGAGTCTTTTGATTCAATTGATCTAAACAAAGATGGCATCATGAGTAACGATGAATTTGTCAAAGGTGCACGTGAATTCATAATTTCGACAGAAAGTGGCAAATACGACCTGTTCCTTGGTCCGTTACCCGAACTGTAGCATATCATTTAACATTATTCTACAAATCAGGAAGAGTAATCTTTACCTACATTTTTTAAGAACGTATCCATGCCCCAAAGTTTCTGCTCTGTACCTTGCTCTGTAGACTTTCAGGACGTACAAAGGCGTGGGTGATGGAGAACCAACAGTTTTCACTAATGCAATAAGGGCAGAGGTGATGGCCAATTCTAGGGCAAATAATGGGCAATAATTGTTAAATTTCAGGAATTCAATAATTTTGCTCATCAGAAACCTACGTTAAAGTTACCAATGTCAAGTTTTCCTGCAAAATTCTATTTTAATATTCAGGCAGAGAAATCTCTGCACCCTTTCCGCAGGAGAAAAAAGTTTCTGTATGTCTGTACCCTATTAATATGAGCTTACAATCGATACAACGGTAAGACATGAAGATCAAGACCAAAAATTCTATACAATTTGAATAAACAAATCTATGATAAAGTTCTCTAGTTTTATTGACTCCAGGAAACTTAATATTCTTTCAACCTCCACCTTAAGTCCATTTATCACTCTTATTCTTTGCCTTAATTACTCCTTTTTGGAGTTATGTGTTTTTATTCACAAATTTGAGATTAAATGTGAGTACCTTTGTCATTGAAAATTACTATTTCTTCATACTAATTATTTTCTTAATAAATGCTGTTATTAATGCACAGGGAGTTGTATTTTAAAAGAAAATTGTTTGAAATGAAAGACAAAAAATCTCACTATTTTTGCAATACTTCTGCTTTTCTAGAGAGTCTTAAATTTGTGTATGAGATTTACTTACGTTTTTCCAATAAATAAACTTTCCGCCAAACACCAAGCCTACTTTCTGCATGTGTTTATGTACGCTGCATCATAACACATGCCGTTTTCTAGACATTTGATGCAATATCAAAGCTATAAAGTCAAAATTTTGATATTGTAAAGAAGGGGAGAGTCAGAGCAATCAAAGGAAAAACTTGGAAATATTACGCGGCGTACTGCGTCATTGATTGTCATGTTTTGCTTTTCACTTTACAATGATTACTAGAGTGTAAGGACTAGATTTTCTACCGAACGTCGTGGCAATAATATTTGATTCTAATGCCTTGAAAGTAAAAGGAGAAAATGCAAGTCGAATAGGACCAATGGTGTTGGTAACCTGATCAATTGAGAAATAAGTTGTCTGTATTATAAGATCATGGTCACGTCAGCAGTAGGCCACAATAACATCCTCATGACGCCATCGAAACTTGCCGTGATGCCTTATTTACATAGGGTTTTCTTGACACTAACTGATTTGGAGTATTATGACTAAGGGAAAACTATTACACAGGCTACACGTGAGTTACACAATTTCCACAGCAAGAGACAACTTTCTCCTTACTTGTATATTTGTTGTGCGTGTTACATTTGATAAAGGGATGCGCTTGTGCAAGATAATGACAGCGTGGAGCAATCATTCGAGAAATGAAGGGGTACAATGTTGGGAGAAAAATGAATAATGGAAATATATATAAAATAATAATTTCAAAGAAAACAACCAACAAAAACAAACAAACAAACAAATATTAAGATAGGAAAATAAAATAAAT
>JAAAKL020017710.1:0-10503 GCA_010016065.2 Carybdea cf. marsupialis auct. non (Linnaeus, 1758)
ACAACGACAAGGACAACGACAAGGACAACGACAAGGACAACGACAAGGACAACGACAAGCCTTACGCCGCAGTGGGAACCAGACAGTACTGTTGACATGTCGTTTTGGGTCAATCATGCTAAGGTTAAGTGTCTATAATTTTGAGGATGGTTTGGATTGAGGAGACCTGAGAATTCATTCTTCTCTGTATGTTTAACCAATCTCACAGAGCCGCAAACTCCACATCTTCCACTGATTCATACTCTATATTTTTGAAATTTAAATGCGCTTTCGTCGCTTTTCCGAGAAGATCGATGTAGATGTTTTAAACTTCATTTTGGCTCCACAACAAAGTGACACCTTGATAAGGCCAATTGCAGATGTCTTCAACTCCATTTTATCACAACGACAAAAGTGCCACCAGCTGTATGAATAGCCTAATACCTTAAAAGTATCGACATATTTTGGGACTAGAACAACCAATGGTTAAATGCAGGGTTATTGTCGATGACATTTGCCACCTCTTGTAGGCGCAGATTATGTTCCCGCTGCAGCCTTGGAGGCTTACAGTTCAGAAACAGTAGAATAGAAGTAGAGCCATAGGCGAATAATACAGCATACACCGTCGACCGATAATATTTTTTTTATTTTTCATTATTATTTCCACCAATTGAGATATCAAAAAATATGTTTGAGAAACTTGTTGATTTGTTTCAGTTGTTTGCAATGTCAGGATTTCAAGGCTACCGGACATAATGATTTAAGCGTGTTTGATGTTGTGGTTAAAGCAAACGATATGTGTTCAAGCTACGTGACTTTACTTAACATTAGCCTTGGAGTATATTGTTAGAGTAGAAGGTACTATCAGGGCACAATTCTAGGGTCTGCACAAAATTGCAGGGAGGGAAGGATCAGTGTAATATTTACTTGCAAAATTTCATTAACGGAATAATAGTATGACATTTATAGTATGAAAAAATTTACAAGTTTTCTCACTAAAATTATTTCCTTTTCACAATCCCGGGTATAGCTACGTATGCTGCTTATCAAATATGCTGACGTATTAGTTTTGAGAGGAGCGTTTATCTCAGAAAATTACAAGAATCACGATAGGCTGCACATGGACTATTTAAGGGGAATAAAAAAGTATCGAAACAATTGTCTTATATAGTTTGCACTCGTCTGCCTGATATAGTTTATTTCTTAACATCTTGGATATGATGGATCCAGGATCATGAGAATGGAGGTGTGGTCGTGGCCAAAAGTGAAAGCTATAAGGAATGTAATGCTCTTGTCCTTTTGCACTCCACTGCAGAACTACACAAATTAATCTTTCTATTTGAGCTATTTTGGCGCCGAGAACTTTATCTTAGCAATTTCTTTCTTGTGCGAGAGCAAGATCTCTTATATAGAAAATGCATTTCAGCACAAAAAGACGACCTTCCCAACCCCCGCTAGATTCGTCCCTGTATACCTTCCCTTTTAAACATTACTCGTTTCCTTGAAGGTACGCATTGTTTCAACTCATAAATCACGGTTTGCATCGATCTATTCCCTTGTTAGGTGCAGGCGAAGGCATCAGGTATGGAAGTAGGATTTGTCATGTTCAGTGTTCTTCCATCGGCTGTTGTCAGTATCTTTTTGGGTTCTTTGTCAGATCGATTTGGACGAAAACCAGTTCTCGTTCTATCTTTATTGGGATCGTGCTTACAAGGTGGACTGATTCTGCTGGTAATGTTTTTCAAATGGCCACTTTGGGTGATTTTCATCGCTGGATCCTTCAATGGAGTTGGAGGTTACATGGCAGGACTTCTGATGGGTACTTTCGCGTACGTAGCAGACGTCACCGATTCAGAAAAACGAACAGTTAGAATGGGTAAGTTTACAGACATGTATAACTTTCTTTGATATTCTGCAGTTTCTTTGTTTTGAAATATTAGTGGGTTTATAAAGGGGTTTCAAAATTGTATCGGTAAGACAAAATTTGTTTCATCAAATAGTAAGATCAGTTTGAATAGATACTAGAGAAATAGAAAAGTATCGACTAGAAAATTGATGGATCATGTTATCAAAGAATCTCACCACACTCAGTTGATAGAGCGCACGTCGCGAATGTGTAGGTCACGAGTTCGAATGCCATTCGTGACGTACTTTTCCATTTCTCTAATATCTATTCAAATGCCATACCCGTTCTGTTCCGAAAACCCATTACACCTCCCAATGGGCTATGGACAGGGTGATGGGCCGTATGGCAATCGTGCCATTGTCAAGTTACAAGGCACAGAAGGCCTGGTCTTCAAAACTGCGTCGAGCTGAATATCTATGTCCTTCCATTGAGTATTAGGAGCTATGAGGAGCAACTAGAGAAATGGATCACTTAGTTTGGTTTGATTTCTTTGTATTTTATAACTGTTTTAATGTTGTGAAATATTAAAGTCAGCTATCAAACAGGCCCTTTATAGTATTGCTGAGGCTGAGAATATGGTACCGAATCGAAATATACCTTTTGCCTGATAAAAGAGAAGTTTGGATATGAGGGAATGATTGACACAGTCAGGCGTCTCTTGTATCTATAGTTTGCTGTATTAATTTGTCTGGGCCATTTTTATGCAATCTGTATACAACTGCTGTTAAGGCGATGCCAAGATTCCTCTTCTGGTTGATGCACGTGATACGGACGTAATGCCTGTGGTTCTCCTCTCTCTTTCACACAGCCTACGTCGAAGGAGTTGTTTTCCTTGGAGCCACCGTCAGCAGCATTGCAAGTGGTCATATCATAGATGCTCTTGGGTTTGAGAAAGCCTATTGCATTGTTTGGGCGATGTGGTGTGCTTCATTACTGTACGTCATCTTCCTACTACCAGAGTCCCTTCCTGTATCAGCAAGGACTACTAATCATGATAGAGATGCCGCTACATATCGTTGCATGCCAATTATTAAGATATACCGGGTGCTCAAGAAAAATCGCCCACAAAAATGGAAATTGAAGTGCATTTTACCAGCCTCCATGTTCATCAACATGTTACAATTTGGAATGGGTTCGGTCACCATCTTGTATTTAGTCAATAAACCGCTTTGCTTAGCCGCTATTGATGTTGGATACGTGATGGCTGCCAAGCTTTTATTTGTTGGAGTAGGAGCAGCAGTTGGAATAAAAACTTTAAGTAGATTCCTACCAGACTATATTTTGATGTCTGTTGGATTTTGTTCTCATGTTGGAGGGTTTGTGCTTCTGGCATTCGCTGGCAATAAGGGACTCGTCTATGTTGGTAAGTACGGAGTGATTTTAAAAGGGGACTATCAACTGTCTGGTGGAGTTTGTACTAATCAGTGATTACTAATCTGGACTAATTATCTTACTTTGAAAACTAACAATCCAATGTCCATCCTAGCGCTAGGAAGCATTGACAACTTCCCTTCTCCACAGTTATGGGCCTTACCCAGTTACGAAAATTGTTTGGATTGTACCCCTGTTTTGGAACCACAAGCTTTACCACACTTGAGTCACGCAGAACGGGCTCCATGAATACTTAAAGTGGTTGTGGTCTACTCAACCCCTTTACTCTAATCCACCAAGTATGTCATTCAGACGATTGAACAGTTAAGCATTTGTGCGTCAAGATGAAGGGAAAAATTGATAAAATTATCTGTTTCAAAATTTCTAAATGGATCAACACAGTGCGATGATCTTTCAACTAAAGAAAATTTATAGCACGCACACAAAATTTCCTACGTGATAAAACACTAGGCTCCTCTCAACCTTTATCACAACAAATTCAAAGCTTTTTAAAGTTGAGAACATTTATCTCTTAGCAGCCACCTTTACAACAAAACTTTACAAAGAGTAGTGAAACTTACAAAGTTCGCACAGTTTCTGTTTGCTTTTCAGTTTAGTGACGCTTAACAGACGTGCAAGGCCCCGGCTGTTTACGGGACCGTATTATTTGCCCCGAAAATGGCGGCAGAATAAGGAAGGGAATCTGTATCTTTGGTCGTTGCCCCGATAAATCGGCCACAGAAATTCAATAGATAGTTACCTTGCCTTCAATTCAAGAGGATTGAAGTTCGATTTCTCGAAGGGACGTTGAAGTAACGGTATGCGGGGCATCTGATCTTAGAGTGCTCTATGGCCCCATGAGAATCCTATGTACATCTCCCTAGCCCCACTAAGAGGCGAGTCTACGTAACGTATTCGGTCTACATAACTTAGCAACCAATAATTTTTCCTGATCTCTAAAACTGGCACGTTCACCCCAAGGATAAGCCTCGAGATTTTGAACAATCTTTCATTCTGATTGGATGGATTCTCCCGTCGATACGACGTATGAGAGCTTAACTGTTCATCAGCTGAGCAACCGTCTCTGTGAATTAGAGTGAAAGTGGCTGAGTAGTTCACAGTCACGTGTACCCGTGTTTATCAAGCATGTTCAGCGTGACACATGTGTGACAAAGCTGGGCTGTCAAACTTGTCAAACTGGGCTTGTCTTAACAAAGGTACAATCCATCCGACGTGCTTCTTGAGTTTCCGTCTCCCCAATTTCCCTCACATGGACTGGGTGGGCACCGTGTCTATGGTATAGAGAAGTTGTCAAAGCTTCTCAGCGCTGGAATCGAACCCGGGTCGGTGGTTTTTAAAGCAAGCTTTTAGACCACACGGCCACACGCTTTCATTATAGTAACCATCAGAAATCATGTTTCCATTGGACAAGGTTACACTTTAAATGATTTTTGCTGGAGAAAACGACATGGGAAAGAGGAACCTGGCTCTTCGGGTAGCTCTAGCGTTTTGAAAATAGTCTGAAATTTTCCTGTTCATAAATGAGTCATTGTTATGACACGCATTGTACGGGTTGAAATCTTTGTAGAGCACTCAATAATTGTATTAAGTTCCCGTACATCTATACATTTTGGAGCAAAAATTTTATGAATAATCAAAAATTGTTTCGCAAAGAGCAAATGTGGTTGCTAAACCGAACAGCTTATTTATTCGTTCGTTCGTATTCATAAAATGTCGCTAACCTTCTTGTTACATGGTGACCCTTACTGCGCTAATTCTTTTCTGTTTGCCAACACCAACAACTTTTTAACGGTTAAGGGTCAGTGATATTGAGAGGGAAATTTGGAACTGGACGCAAACACGTGTTTCATTATTTTCATCAACTGTTTTTTATGTATTGTGCACTTGGAGGAAAGGAGAAGGGACCTTTACATTTGGTGCAGTGTGCCCAGCAGGGGGTAATGCTTGCAGTTGCTGGAAAAAGTAGTTGCATGGAAAATGTCTTGGAAAGAGTGGGATCCAACCAGAACCAGCTTTCTGATTAAGTCAACAGATTATATGTTGCCATCGTCAGCCAACCTCATAAGATGGAATGTGAAAAAGCAGGTGTGACCAGTAGCCAAGATTACACTAAGACATGTCCTGTGAAGCTGCGAGTTGCGTTTGAACAAATGGAGGTACACCTGGAGACGTGAACAGGTACTGAGTGTCATCGTTAAAGCTCTAGCGGAAAAATTGGAGCTGATAAATGGAGGAAAACTCCCAATGAAAGAAATGCAGGGAGAAGCTATATTTTATAAGAGAGGCAAAGTGCCCTCCAAGTTAATAAAAACAGAGTGGACCAGAAACTTTTCTTATACCTATGATTGGTCTTTGTACTAAAAGATGGCATTTGTCAGTATGTGTTGGGTGCAAATGTGCTCGGCTCAGCTGCCAATACCAAATGAAACAACTTGTACTGTTTTCATGGCTATTAAGCCACTGCTGGGCTATCTTCAATTAGCAAAACAGCGATTTCTCAAAATACTAGACCTGTACTGTGTATAGTGTTTAAGCTAAGGGCGTTTGAAGGCCAAAAATCTCTGGTCAAAACTCTGTTAAGAATGTTTGGTTCCTTACATTATAAGCCAGCATCAAATAATAAGGTTTTGGTAGAGAGATTTAAAACTTTGGAAGCTGATATCTCGGTGTTGGGAAAGGGCAAAGCTCTCAATTTTTGCCATTAACGTTCTTACTAACAGGAAAACCTAAAAAATGGATTTTTTTCCGATACTACAAAGATTTTCAAAATCGTGACATTATACTTCCCCTCCGTAAACTACACAATAGTATCGTTTATTCTAAACTTCACACGTGGTTAAGTGCTTTATGCTATTAATGATTACTGTATGCTTACTTATTTGGGTGTATCCAAATAATAAGCCTAGATGATGACTTCGTAAATGCCACATTATAGCGAAGGGAACACGTATAATTTCATATACTGGAGATATTTCGTCCAAAGTAATAAAGTTTGCCAGTTTTTTGCCAGGGCTAGTGTTTTCCGTATTAAAGGTAGGGAAAGATCATGGCTATAAAATGAGTCACTTTTTCCCCTCAATTTAATTCGTCAATTCAACAGAGGACCACCGAACAGTAGAAGTGAGTTCTACGTTTCGACACGGTATATTTTCAGCCTTGGCTACAGCAATATTTCAAAATAATCATGGGTAGAGGCAGAAAGTATAGCGGCAAATCTATATTTTTCTATCAATTTTAGATATTATTTGTATTCAAGCAGCTATCATATCTGCTGTTACTTTCTGTAAGAATTAGCCCTATCGTATGGATGGTAATCACCGGCAGAGTCATATGATATGATGCAAATATGATGCAGAGATTATTTAGATCTTTAATCAACCCCTGCTCTAAATTTCAAGTATCCCCCCACTTGAAGAAGCGGATAACCTTAATTACGCTCCATCTAAAATTGACAAAATAAGCCCCCATTGGGGATAAATCAAGGATTTTTGATATAGGTTTAGTCGACATTGCTTTTGTATTGGATATAATGTGTAATTGGTAACCATTGCTCTTCATTTCAGCGGCCGCTGTTTCGCTGTTTGCTGGATTTCCAGGTCCTTTATTTAGAAGCACGTTATCAAAGTCAGTGGATGCGTATGAGCAAGGTATGTCCTGTGAAGGTAGCGCTTTTGTGTCAAGCGAATGATCTTACTACAATTGCTTTTGCTTGCCCCCCACCCCCTATATACTAGCCCCACTGATTCGTATGTCAGCTGATAGATAGTCCTTTCAATTTCTAGTCTTGTTTTTGACCTCTCATGAAGTTGTAGAATGGCATGGAGGATTATTGAAAGCTCGCATTCTTTGCATTATGCCTCTGCTATCTCACTATTCGTTACCTATTTTATTAGGAGTTAGTAAATGGTCAGTATAGCATCACTTAAGAGTCGGGTACCCATGGATTTTAGAAATGACAATAATGGGGAAACTTGTCGTATATTTTTACATTGAGGTGTAGGCAGACTGGTGATCATGAAGATGTATAAAGCTTTATTTTGTTTGGATAATGAATTTGTCATTGAAATTATATTCTTTTCTTTTATAATCTTTTTAATGTCTCTCATCTCTCATTTTGCATGAGGTGAGACGAGTCCACTTTCATGGGACGTATTACTGCCTTTCATGACATCACCCATGGACCGTCCTGGGATCGAACCCTGACTCTCTTGATCAGAAGGCCTTGAACTTATTGACTAGGCCACGACGGCTCTAAATTAATTTATATACTTATATATGCTAAAATGTATTCTAATGATATATATTTTTAAGGTTCTTATAGTGTGCTGGCTCTTATTCAATGTGTTACAGTTCGCTTAACGGGCTTCTACGGTTTCCAGTTATTTGTGATTGGTGCGTCATTCTCCCTCGAACGATATAGATATAGGTAGAGATGAAATAGGCAATCTCATTCATTAGTCGTATAATAACTTGCCGTTGAAAAGGGTACAAAGTGCTGCAGGGTATTACAAATCAATGTTATATTGTTGTTATTTATCATAGAAGAACAAGGTTTTTCATATATTTTGCATGACTTTGTCCTGCGAGGATAACCAATCTTCGCGCCAAAATCCAAACTTTCTTCTTAATAAATAAATTAAATGGGTTATCGCTAGTTCCTAAATCAGATTCCTTCATGCTATTAAGATAGCGATCAGATAGTCCCTAAATTTCGAAGATTTTTCAACAGAGGCTCCTAACGTATTTGTTACTATTTCTCCCGAAACGTTGCCAAAAATATTCTTTTCTGTCGTTTGAACAAGAATTGATATTGCCGAAAGATAGCTGATACTTTAAGAAGAATAAGCAATCGATAGTTGGCATTAAACAATTCTTGTATAAATTAGTGACTTTTTACATGTTGTGGTGTGGTTTTCCTTTTCTTTACAAGCAAGTACAGCTAGCTTGCATGACACAAACATAGTAGAAATGAAAACATTTTAGTACAAAAAAGCTTTTTTCGTCTGACACTCCGCAAAGTACAAAATCGTCAGAATTGAAAATGAGAAGAAATCAATAAAACTAATACCAAACTGTGTTTTAAAAGTAGCCTATCAGGGGTCTGAGTACTAGATTGGTGTTGTTTTGACCAGTCAGTGTCAGTTGAACTGAATGGGAAACCGAAAAGACAAATTCTTTATTTCTGCAAAGCAATGGTTTTGTTCCTCTAGTGTGGTCGGATTCGAGGACGGCTAGATGAAAAGCAGACCTAGCTTTACATATGATGCGGAAGTGGTCAGCCATATGATTATTCACTTGAACATATGTACGACATAAATTGATTTTGAGTGCGTTGTTTTCTAATACAGCAATAAGAGAGATCGATAAGCTGCAATTTAATTTGTAAACTTGCTGATCCTGCCGTACGTCTGCTTCTCCCCCTCGAATCATCCTTCCGATCTTAAACGCCTCCTGAGGCGTCAACCCTACCTCCGGTGAATAACCACTAGTCTGTAACGACACAGCAATACAATAAGTAAGATTATGTTTTCCTTTATTTCAGGCGCAATGTTTTCCTTGGCTGCAACGCTGGAGATGCTGTTTACCTTCATTGGAACTTTAACCTTCAACTCGTTCTATACATATGCAAACAGTCATTTGGAATTTGGAGGAGCGGTGTTCTTGCTCAACTGTGTCATTGCTCTGATCCCCTTTATGCTTGCCATGTACGTACACAGGACTCCTTAAGCTACCTTTTTTATGTTAAGCAAAATAATTCAGAAATATTTATTATATGTCAATTCAAGATACTAACCTTCTTTGCTATTTCAAAGCAGTGATTAACACTACGTTATAGTTCGTCGATCCTCTTCTCAGATGACAAAATAGACCAAATCTACTTAGACTGCCTTTCGGTAGTCTGAATAATTATATAATTATGATTATTATTATTATTATTATTATTATTATTATTATTAGACTTCGAAGAGACGAACTTTATATAGCTGATCCAGTTGTTGAAATACCATACTGCAAACATTAAATTTCATTGTCATTTCATCATTGTCATTACAAATCGCTACCACCCAATTTTAAAAAAGTTTTGTAACTTTGAGTGCGATAGCCTCAGCTCTTGTCTCCTGCCCCTCGAACCGTTATTAATCATAAAAAAATTCACCTTTCTTCTTCGCTTAGATTCCTAGTTTTTGCCCCGTGGTGCCAAACAATAATAATCCAGAATAAGCGTCTGAGGAGCACTCCCGTCACATCTAGAACTCCCGAACCATAAAAAGCAACTCATGCTACCTCCAAGTTTCCAGTGAGCACAAACTTAGCAGCTAGCCCACATTTCATGTTTTAGTTCCCAAACATTATGCCACAAGGAACTCGCGACGAACACTCGTGAAGACATGCGCACAAAATTTGCAAGAGTGCTAAGTTCGCTAGTCACCGATACTTCTATTTCGCATAGAAAAGTAGCACATTAATACCCTCTTTACGATTTGCCTTCATGTTTACAATGTATGAGGGACATTTCTGTGTCTTAATTTATGTTTAGTAATCAATAAATACAACCTATTTACGTAATTTAGGAGAGAGTTTTTAAGTTTTACGCAAACGAAGAAATGTCAGTAATTTTTGAGAGGAGAGTTTAAATAGACCCTTCAATGGGCTGAGGATTGCATGATGGGCCAGATGGCAGTCCTTCCATGGTCAAGTCTCATGGCGCAGAGAGCCTGATCTCCAAACTAGCGTACTGGATTTTGATGACCTCCGGTGGAGTGTTTGAAACTAATGTGGCGGCTAGAGAAATAAATCATGTTATACCAAGCTCATTTGTCAGAGTGGGTCACGGGTTCGAATCCCGTTGGAGATATAATTTTCCATTCCTCTATTATCTATTCAAAATGCCAATTAGTAGAACCCTGGAATCACACTGCTATATCGTGTTTTTCCTACCCGTTGAGCTAATACTTGCCTCAGGATAACGACTTCCACTTATCCTGTACGGCAAGTAATCAAGGGTGGCCTTCGGGGGCAATGCTCCCTTACAAATATTGTTATTCTGATGCAGAAAAGATACCAACGTCTTTAAAGTAGACAAAATATAAAATATTAAAATTTTTAACCTTGTTTCACCCCCCCCCCCCCCTTATAATGATGGTTACCAGCCAGCCAGGTTCCGCAAAGCTACTGTCAGAAGTCCCTAACAGGAGCCAAACGGAATGTGCTGATGATGATGTTGA
>JAAAKL020017711.1:0-10503 GCA_010016065.2 Carybdea cf. marsupialis auct. non (Linnaeus, 1758)
TCAGTAAAGAAAAAACATGCCAAACCATCGGATCAACATTCAACTCATCGAAATACATCCCAACATAATGGTAAAATGACTCTCTACGAAGAGTCAACCACAATCAACTCTACATGTCTACCGATAAAAGCACTCGTGGGAGTTGCAAAATAACCCTTACTCTATTTTATTTGAAAAAAGTAAAATCAAATGTTGATAACAATACATGGCTTGCCAAATAAAGGTCATCGATACTTGAGAATTATAGATTCATAGTCATCTACAGCATACAAGCTAGCAATGTCTTGCCTATGAGCTTTGGTACTGCTTACACATTTCTCCCTCCAATCGTTTCAAATCATCCCCATAAAACCCTTCATAACAGAGTACACTTGACACTAAATAGAGCTCCCTTCGAGCCCTTAGAAACCACGAATCTGTTGATATATCGTAAGCAACAACACAAAACCATTAAGGATTTTCTTACACGCGTGGAAAGAGTACTATGATTATTTTGTATTTGAGGTATTTCCTGACTATAGATATTGAAAGTGCAGCTAAGGGGGAAACGTCTCAAACGTATAGTGTATCGCTTCAAAACCGTACTCGCCCAAATTACCGAGATATCCAATGTGGAAGGAAAGTGTGTTGTCACACAATTTTGAAAAGTAATAAATTGTGGAAAAAATTCTTAATTTTTCTGTTTCCCTAGTAGTAAGAACGTTAACTATTAAATTCGAGGGGGGGGGGGGGGTGGCAGAGATATAAGCTTTCAAAGCTTCTAACAAGATCTTGTTATCTGATGCTGGATCCTAACTTAAGGGTCAGATCTAGAGTTAAATTGTACTTGTGGCAAAATCTGTTATTTCTGTCGTCAGCGCTTTCCTTCCACACACATGAAGACTTGCAATTGCAGATAAAGGACCTTGATTGATTTGACCTCGTTTATTGTTTCCACGGCGAAGATAGGATTTATCGTCTAGCTAAAGATGGGCTAAACAGAGTACAGAGTACAAAGTACAAAGGATCCGATGTGACCTCTGATACTCCTGATATATCAATTACCAACACTTATGCTGACCAAATCCAAAAAAGCCTAGAAGGCTCACAGGGCTTTGGGCTGAAAAATTTGAACTGTTATTCTTGAGTCGAGATTACTTTATTTGCTTCAGGGTAACTTTTCTGGTTTTTCCCCAGTGAGTAAACCGAATATAATGAAGGTTAGGGTTAATGTAACTTATATTTTGTTAAGATGTTATTGTGTGTTAAATATTTCTAAGTTTCACTTCAAAGCGTTTGTTACCTGGATAGTAGATGACACTGAATAGGATGGTTAGGTTTATAGAGCTTTATCAGCCGTGCAGTGATCGACAGATCTGTCCCTCAAGAGGTTCAGTGTCAATGAACAAGTAAATTTAAGACAATTCATAAAATATCGTATTACGTGGTCCACTGAGTTGGTCAGATTTCAAAAAAGCTCCCTTCATTAGCTTTACTTTAAGCTAGTCGAAATGCTAACCTAAATCTCATTGGATTTCACAAAATACCTAAATTTAGCTAACCAAGTTCTACAGCATTCTAAAACTTTGAGGAACGGTATCAATACCTATACATTACGGACAAGTGATCAGGCTACCTCTGCTTATCATGAACCTTGTGTAATCTGCAGGTTTAATCTAGCCTCAAGGGTTCCACTGTATCAAGTTAAAACTATTTATGCTGGTGTAGAATTAATAGAAAAAATAAGACCAAGTCGAAAATATTTCAATTATTCTAAATCAGTTAGTTACATCTAACTCAAGTATAAATGGCATAGGGAGCTGAACGAGTTTTAAGTGTGACTGGCAAAGTGAGCAGCATGCTTGGTACACAGGGCATAATTTTTTATGTTTCACTTATCAAAATCTTGGAAAAATGTATTTTCCACATCAAATAGCTTTGCTGCGCCAATATCTGAACAGTAACAGTCTTTTATTTCCGGCCTTTACGGCTCCTAGCAAATCTCATATCTTCTTGCTGTGAGGGTAGTTTTGAAAGAGGTTCTGAGGTCTAAGTTACTCTATCTGTAAAAGTGATTATAGAATGAAACTGTTAAGTATTTTTTTCAAACATTGATCACATGAATACGGATACTGTTCGTTCTTTTGGATAACCGTTTACCGTAATATTTCTACCTATAGTTTCTAACAAACACGAAAAATAATCAACGTAAAACTTGATGATGCAAAACAGTACAAGATGATTTATGTATCAGAGTGGCCTAACAATATGGTTAATCACATCCTTGTTTTATTCATCATGAAAAGATAAAGATTATCTCAGCTGTCAAATAAGCTGCAGAACTTACTAATATTAAATGCATGATTTTGACACTTGTCATCATCAGAGCTTTCTCCTAATCCTTTTCATAAATGATGAGGTGATTAAAATGTGTGCATCGGATGCATCTTTGATAATAACCTTCCGTATGTCAACTTCGTTCGTTCTAAGTCTTCACATGCAATTGATTTCTCTAATAAAGATACCACTTTCTCACAAACCTCAGAAAGTATTCTTTTCATCAGGTGATCAGAAAATCTTTGGTTTCATAGTAAATTTGACCTTAAAATCATTAAGATGCATTATTACAATGACGTCTATTATCGGACTGATTGAATCCATAAATATATTTTAAGATTGAGTACTCTAATTCCTTCCTATTGCTGCCTAAAGCTCGCTCTTTCACCAAATTGGTTTCAAATTTCACAGTCATCAATATATTTACGTAGAAGGTGTCAAACTGTATTTTTTAGAGAGAGAATATCTCAATCTTAAATTCGAATTAATTTCGTGAAAATGGAATCTGGTGGCATGTAAAGCAGCCCTTGCAGCTATCCACTTTGGTGACCTAATCAACAACAAATCATTGACGAATGGGACTAAACGGGTTTAGTAAACATCTTTTCAAACAACAGTTGAACAAAAAATGTCTAGCCAAATAATAGTCATCTACTCTGTAAGACGGTGTCCCTCTGCCCCTCTGCCCCTCTGCCCCTCTGCCCCTTCGTGTTGACTCTTTTGCAATTCCATTGCGCTGGATTAGGCGTAGGTTTAAAAAAAATTCAGTAGCTTAGGCTCTCGCTGATACACGAGCATAAATGAAAATGATCTTCAAGTTGTAAATACATTTGTTACAAACAAAATCGGTTCGCTTATCAGTAAAAACCGAATATATCTTTGTTTAAGACTCAAATAAATGAACTAAATGATATCTTAAAGACTTTAGTGTTAAAGATAAAAGTAAGTAACTACTTGGGTCAATTTGACATAAATACCAACGCGTAACTGCAAAAATATCAATCGAGGAAGAAACAAAGTTGAGATATGTAATATACTTGTCAAATTTGATAGTACTTCTATATTGCATGCAAGAGTTAAGCCATCCTCATAAAATGCTTAGTCATAAAGATTTGGTATTTTTATGCGCAGCTTTGATGCTTTCGCATTCAGCTATTGTAACAATGGGACGTGGCGAACGGCATTTTGGATGAAAATTTCAGACCCAAATATTCTGTTAGTTGGTTGAAAGATTCTTAAGTCGAAATTCTGGACATAAGAACCATATATCAAGTGGTTTCCCTGTCGAGGAAGGGAGATAATTGTGATTACTCTTACCACTGGCCCCTTTGAGAGTATCAATTGACATATTAAAGACGTGTTGGTGATCAGAAGTAATTCATGGATCATATCCAACGAGGAAGTTTTTCGTACCTGCCTTACATCCCACCCGAGCAAACTAAATATGAAAGTTTTCTCCACGTTCCGTCATACCACTTTTCAAGTATGCGCAACCGATCAAGTATAAGTGATTTACAACATCATAGTAGAGGGTGCACTCCAGATGATAAGTGAAAAATTACTCTTAATGGTTATTAGTTTTAGTACTTGATGTACAAGAGAAGATAATTTCATAAGTATTAGCAATCTTAAGAAAGAATTATTCACAGCTAGATTTGTACAGTTTTGTCTGCGTAACCAGATGGCGAGAAATGTCTTACGATCAAAACGATTTCTAACACATTTACTACTACAAACGTTCCTCATCCTATCAACTATAGAATGACGCCAAAAAATTCATCTCAATTGCCTCGCTTTCTGAAATTTGTCGAGCTTCCTTAGTAATCAAGTTTTCAAAGATAATGAAAATCCACAAAACGCAGAAATATTAGTGTAAATTATAAGGAAAGGGAATAGCAATCAATGGCATTTAATTTCGGCAAAATTAGGACAGACAGTTGTGCTTACGACTCAATATCTTCCATTTGTACCTCATTAAAAGGGTTCGATCAGTTTCAATTTTAGCTTACAGATCACTAATGACTCTGCCCGCCCATTCGTTTCTGTTAGCAATTATGTTTTCTTTAGAGAAACAACTATAATTGTCTTCGTCTGTGATGAGAACCCCATGAAAATTATAAACACTGTGCCTTATTCAAAACTACTATGACGTTAAAGCCACGGATTGGCGTCAGAATGATCTGCTCTGCACAGTGTGGTCTCGCCTAGCATACTGAACCTTTCCCACTATGCCAACTTCATTAACATTAATAGGCTTGCATATTTAAGACCTTTCATTTGAACACTAAAATGGAAAATAGAAGTAGTCTTGTCTTGTACATCTGATATTTATTTATGTTCCCGTAACGGCTTTTTCTGGTGTGTGAGTATGAAATAAAAGGGTTTATATGATTACACTGTTGGATACCGATAGGTGAACAAGGAAGGAAAAGGGGATCTAGAACCCCCTACTTAGTTTTGCGTAGTTACCCATTTCTGAACTTTAGTTTTCGTCCTTTGCTCTAGATATCGAGAGTGCACTGTGTTTTGACAATTATTCTCCATGAGTTTTTTTGTCAACACCGAAACTTAATACAAGATATGCGCTAATCAAGGTATCTTTTGACAGCATAGACGAAAAATTTGGCACTCAGCGCTAATTATGAAAGTACCTTAGGCAATCGCTTTATCATCCTCATCACATGTTAGGTTGGTTGTGAGGGAGATGTACTCGGAAGAACGTTAGAATCATCTCATCATAAGATAAAAATGTCCCAGAGGACTGAGTGCGGCAATGTAAGGTATATACGAGCCCTATAGTTTCTTTTCATAACTAGTGCAGCTTTGATATTACTGTTGAAATGCCAAAAACAAGCAATTGATTATTCATTTACCTCCTTGTGACAACTAACCGTTTTCCAGAATGTTGATGTACTAACTTCCATTTACAATCATCTATCGATTGCTACATCAATAGCTAGACAGATATGCAGAATTTTTGAAAAATGATTTTCAAGATAAAACCCTGTTGCTTTGATAGCGAGTTACGACAGCCGTTCAAATTGATTTAGATTAGTTAGGTAAGGTTGCCATAAAAAGCCTCCGCTATAATCCAACAGTAGCATTTCTCCTTCTATTCAAACTGACTTGGCATATCAAAAGAAATGCCGCTGTCATTGCAATTGTTGCTTCAACTACAACTCCACCTGTGCCAACCATTGCCTGAAGAAACCCTCTAAACGTCTAATAAACATATTTCACGGGGTGATTACTTGACATCATCATAGCTGAAGCCTACATCCAAACCGTAAAGTATGTTTTGATAGAAAAGTCTGTCTTCACCAGATAAAGTGGTGACGTAACCTGGTTACAAGATTGATAATTGTTCAAAATCTTAAGAATCATCCAGATGTTTTAACATGTGCTGGGTAATTTCCTTACAAATATTGTGGTGTATCATAAACTTCTTTGATTTGCAACTTTTCAATCTGCTGTTGTCTTCAAAGTTTATTTCTGTAATTGAGTCTTGCAGTTATTGCAAACTTGAATGTTATTGTTATTCTTTAGAATACGTAGATGGAATTATAAGGCCAGTTAGGATGCTTACAAGTTGCACAAGATTCAATTTAATCTACAGGCAGTAAATCCTTTAATTATATTTCGACCAGTGTAGTAACTGCAAACAGACTGCTTTATTCAAAAGCGGAAATTTGGCCACTTCCAAGTACCCAGAATGTAGGTTTCTCCTTCTCATGTCTGAGGAATGATACTGTGTCTTGTTCAGAAAATATGCTTACTGTAAAAATAGAACATTAGTTTGATTTTGGTTTACTTAAATAAGCAGTTGAGAATCGTACAAGGCTGAAGTAACGACGAATTGCAATCTTTAGTTTTGAAAAGAGCAGTATGATGACATGCAGATAAAATCAATACAATGAACCCTTAATTCACAAGTGCAACTAATTATTTTTTACTAACCTATCTAACGAAGACTATATCAAACGTAAAGGTCCAAACAACAAATTTGTGGACTCAACTCATTACGAAGCGCGTGCAAATGCCGAAATATCTAAAAAATTTATTTATACTATCCTGAAGTTCAGGTTGCTGAGTTGATTGTGCGGGTGAAGCTCAGTTTCTTTTTTACATCTCTCACTTTGGCATGGAACCAGTTGGATTTCCAAAGGACAGCTGATTTGTCCCTTCTTTGGCCAGACTCGAAGGTTCATGCATGCTGACACTAGACTAATTTAAATTTTCAGTTATGATGTCGTGCCAATCATATCTGTAAACACATAGAAGTTGACTTACAAGTCAGATTAGTAGGGGTTTTTTTAGAAGATAACGTGATACGTTCTATAGAAAGAACCTTTAACGTGTTTCATCGAGATTTTGTTTTCTTGCCATCAAATCCCCCACCCCAGGATATCTTATAGATTAACCTGTTACAGATTGTTCTGTCTGGATGATTTAAACTTTATTTATTCTTAAAAACTATTGCTAAATGTAACATATTAAGTAAATTTAAATTCATTTGCGCCCAACCTTAGTTTTCAAAACGTAAGGAATGCAAATGGCAGGGAGTATAGATGTGTGTAAGACTTCAATCCATACTAACCAAGCCGTCATTATTAAGATGGTTATGAATTACTTTCTGTCATGTTTCTAAGGCACCAATCTAATAAATTCAAGATTTGGCATTCCAAAAGTGAGTATCTCTTATAGTTAACAGGCAAAATATTGGTGAAAAACCATGCAATTACTGCAACCTTTTATTGACAAGCTCGTTTGCGGTCTAGGGTTGCGCTAACCCAGACTTTAAAACAGCCAGTGCAGTTTCAACTGGATCCGATCCAAAATATCAATTAAGCAGTAGAGGTTACTCAGGAAGGGTTAAATGTGCTCCTGGTGATGTTATCATGATTTAATGATAGCTTGATAAGGGGCACATTGTAGAGGGCTGTTGCAAAACTCTGTGGATTTTAAAAAGAGGAAATGTTGAAAGACTCAAATGCCAAAATAGGGACTGAAGTATAAAAATAGCAAAGAACCGAGTCCAGACTCTTGAGGATCCAAGTTGAGTTGCAGCGATACGTCATTTCCATTTTCTCTAGAATCTTTATGCAAGATAAGACGTACACCTTCCGAGATCTGTACCCATTATTCCAAGTCTTTTTGCCAGACAATCCAGTACAATCTTATTGTTGACTCTAGTAAATAGAGGATTCAAGTCAATTGGAACTAACAGGCGCACTTTCGAGCTGTTCATATGCAGTCCTGTACCTCACGCAAGGCAGTTATTGAGCTTTAGAGACTGCAGTAGTCAGATTGTAGCCCTGGATAGTTATTATTGGCCGGTCGTTTGTCTATTTGCCAGGATGCACCCCGTCATTTAGTTCGGAGAATTGTGCCAAGTTGGTTATGGGTTTGAAATTGGTGTTCTATTATATGTTTAGGGACTGATATGAAACGTTTATACCATTTAGAGGAGGTTGATTAATGACGGTAGCGAACGTTGATCATGATGTATTGGAGCAACTTTCGGCAATGCTAGTTGGAATGGGGTGATCTGCAAAAGTTGTATTCAAGCTTATCCTTTGGAACTTTAGAGCTTCCTCTGAACTAAGTTGTGGGAAAGAATCAAGACTTAAAGATCTTAGCCAGTTGACAACAAGTAAAGGATAGTTGCGTGGTCTCGCTTTGCTTTCTGTCGCTTCTGCAAAGCTGACATTTTAGCTTCTTTCTACGTTATTTCAAAAAAATCTTCCAAAGTCATGTGTAAGAGTTGTGTAGTCAGTGTGAGGTGAGTAAGTAATTTGAGTGGTAGCCTACAAGAGGAGCTTTGAAGTGTGAAATAACTTACGTTTATTAGTGTTGATCTTTTAATTGCAATAGGTATACAAAGAGCAGCGTAATTTATTCTTAATTGAAATAGCTTTTTGTCAATGTATGGGTCATGGCAACTTTAGAAACAATTAGCAAATGAAGCAATTAGTCGCGGCCTTAGAAACACGAAACCAGCTCTGAATCTATTTCTTGATATTTCAAATATAAATTTTATCCACGCTCTTCCAAAAACACTTGACTAATACAAATATGCCTGTAAAGCGTCACAGAGCAAGCGCAGACGAAACCTTTAGCAAACTAACAAAGCATGTTTCTCTTTGCAACACTAAATTATACACTGATGAGGTGTATTAGCAGGCTTTTTTACAACTCAGCTGTCGTTTGGTCAAAAAACAGTAGCCCATCAAGTCGTAGTGCTTAATTCTCACAACGGAGATCGCTAGAAGTGTTGATAACAATTCCTACTATGACACTATAAGAGTGAAGTGCCCTGAAACATGACACTTCTCCTTCTTAGTACCTATTGACTGTTAAGGAAACGTAGTTGTGAGAGAAAGAACCCAATACAAAAGCCTGTTTGTGCCAAAATGGTGCATCTGTCAATTGGATCACACCCCATATCAGCCTTACTCTGGGTAATATTTTGTAGGCACTGAGAAGAATCACGTGGTCATAATGGAGTCGTTTTCATTTCATAAAACAACAAGTTGTACCATCTTTCCTTTTCCTTTTTTTTGTTTTTTTTGCGATTGTGTGATTGATCTTATTGACAACGGTAATATACCTTTACAAACACATTTGATAAGTCCTGCTTCTAGGACTACATGACCGCTACTTAAAGAATGTGCTACATCTTTATCCCTAGAAAAGTCCCGAAGTTGAGATATTTGCCATCAGTGGCCACGTAATCCATCACCGGGAAGTTCCCGCAAAAGATGGTTTCAGCTGCTGGTGGTAAAACACAGACCGTAGTGCTCTGTTAGCTCCCGCTTTGCTACACCAACTGGATTCTCTGAGATTTTGACAGAAGAATCAACTGTCCTGGTCAGAGAAAGAATGACAGCGATTTAGGTTAGACAGCGGGATGTTCTTCTTGAAGAAAGTTTCAAACGAGATCTTTAGACCCTAACATCGAATGACGACACTTGGTCGACCTTACTGCAGGATACAGACTTTCTAATTAAATTTAGGTGGGTCCTTGGATTCTAGTTTCTCGATAATTTCCATATTACAGTTTACAGTGGTAATGGAATATCTTTTACGAAATCCTGAGTGGAGCAAAGTAGTACCTTGTTTTGACAATGATATAGAAGCATTCGTCATCTCGAAAAGTCAGAGTAGATTCGTCTTAGTGAATCACAACAGAATGGAATCAGTAGAAAGTTGACTCTGATACAAAGTAGGGGTCTTGGATAGAACTCATTACTTATGTTAGTAAAATATGATACTTCATCCGTACTTTTGCAATCAAAACACTCTTAACAGGAAGTGGCCCAAAAGATGTCAATAAAAAGGAACCTAGGAATTTAAAGGCAAAATTTTTTCAACTCATTTATATAATAGAAGATTTTTGCAATACCTGCGGTACATGGTAAAAGCTAAAAAGGTAACCAAACGTCATTAATAATCTGTAAACTGACACTTAAATATGGACACAAAGAGTGAGAGACGAATACTTCGTGTACCAACTTTCGATATGTTTGCATTTTGCACGTGTTCATCTTTACACTAGCCTCTACACATATTTTGTTTTAGTGGTGACGACCAAAAACGTACAAACCTTACTGAAAAATCTGAAGACGTGGATAAATTTTGATAATTCTCTCTGCAGTGTTTTTATTTCACAGTTATTTTGTCTCTGTTATTTCCCGGATATCTATGGCCTGTGTAGGTAAATCAGGTAGATACTTAGTAAGAAAGTGATGCGTGCAACGTATCTCAGGTTGACGCAACATTACCTTTGATATACCACACATATATGGTATCTTCTTGCAGAAAATCATGTCTTGTCACTGGAAAGTGGGTGCACAGATGTGTTAACTGGGTACGTGTTCACCCCATCTACGCCTGTTATGAGATACACGTTATAAATTATAACGGGGGGAGGGGTTGCAACTTCACTTTAATAATTAATCGCATCATAGAAAAGGTGAAGACCTGAAACCTGAAGCTTACTTGTATTGTATTAGTGTCTTATTGAGACATGATGAGGTTCATTTGGCGAGAAGATTTTGTGGTTTTTATATGTTTAATACGCAATTTTGGAACTGGCAGGTCAAATGCCCACTCACACACTCACTAATCCTCGAGCACCGTGCGGTGCGTAGAGCCAACTTGCAACACAAGTGTTCGCCAGTTCTG
>JAAAKL020017712.1:0-10503 GCA_010016065.2 Carybdea cf. marsupialis auct. non (Linnaeus, 1758)
GTTACAATCTTGTATTTATAATGTTGTACGGAAAAATGTGCTTGTTGTACGGCAAAATGTGCGACATTGTTGAATTCCCCCAGTTACAATCTTGTATTTATAATGTTGTACGGAAAAATGTGCTTGTTGTACGGCAAAATGTGCGACATTGTTGAATTCCCCCAGTTACAATCTTGTATTTATAATGTTGTACGGAAAAATGTGCTTGTTGTACGGCAAAATGTGCGACATTGTTGAATTCCCCGAGTTACAATCTTGTATTTATAATGGAGATTATTTACACTTCAGAGTATGTAGATTTCTTTATCTTATGGTTTAGTGTAGCAATACTCATCAAACAGCTGCAATCAAGCAAAAAACAATATCTAAAAAACAATACTCTCTTTCGGATATGTCCGCAACTTAAAAAATGTACGATGTATGTACATAAATACAAATTCTCTTTCATGTACATTTAAGTCAAGATACTGACCTCCTTATCTTCTATTTCACAGAGCAAGAGGGGTAAGAAAGTGGAGCCTCACACTCCATCACTTTCTTTTCATCTGCGATAAGTAACTAATTCCTCAGTAATAAATTTCCGCAGTGTGTTAAACTCAATGTCCAAGTATCGCCTCCATACCGCGCGGTTCCTTCCCCAAGTCAACGCTGGAAAACGCGGGCTCTCTATGCCGTGAAAAATTCGTGCGATTGCCCTCCCTGTGAAATTTGTGTCACCATTTGTATTAAGAAGCATTTGAACATCACGTGATATCGTGCCCCATTTGCTATCGGGGATGTCTGTTGTATACAGCTGGTAGGTAGATAATTTCTCAAGATAGCTGTTTACAGACTCTGCGTGACAGTTGAAGTACTCATTTACTTTTGTACGTATAGTCTGGTTTCGTGTCGCATTTTCCTGTTCACATTCATAGTAATTAGCACACGATATTTCCCTTAATGTGCTATACAGTGCATCAATTTGAAGAAGTCTGTTTCTCTCCTGTCCTTTCACTATCTTGACTAAATCTTCACAAATTCTGTCTTTCTGATCAAGGTCCTTTAAAGAAGAAGAAATTATATGAAATGAAACGTTATCAAACTCGCTTAGTATTCCTGACTTTCCAACTTTTGCACCTTGGTCAATGACTGAAAACTCAGTCTTCCACTGAATTGACCGTAATTCTCTTAGTAGCGGATCCAAATCCCAACACATCATGTCGGCGACTTCAATACAATCAAACGTAATCATATTATAGTGACGTAATTTCTCTTTCTTCTTGCGCATGACAGTAAGTGCGGCACGCAATGGTAGAAATTTTGAGGCGACCAGCACTAACTGTGATGGACCCCCGTAAAATTTTAGGCAACATTTGGATCGCAACGTACCGCATACTTCGATTAGTTTATCGGGGCGCTGCTCTAGGTATGTGAGGAGCGTATAGATGTTTTCTTCGGGCATGTCAAGGTGATCAATGAGCTCATCCACTGAAAGAGATAAGCGATGGCCATAGCATACGGGCTTCTCCACACGTGTGAAATCAAACTGATCACAAGAGCTGCCCCGCCGTGTTGACTTTTCAACTGTAATCTGGGATCCCTCCTCTTCATTTGATTGTAAACAAGTCAGTATTTCTTGATCTATTTCGTTTGATAATGGTGGCATATCATTTTCTTCTTTATCCTCTACACTAGTAGTGCTCTCCACTTTTTGATTGCCTTGTGATGTAAAACAACTGCATGGCGGGAATACTTTCCTCACAAATTCTTTAACTGTGAATTCATCGACGGAATTAGCGAAAGCATGTCGTCTCAGTTCTGACATATCTGTTCCCTACAAATGTAAAAATAAAAAATACGTTGAGAGGAGGTTTAGCAAAAGCAATAGCCAGGCCATCAATCTTGTCAAGATTTCTGTGGAGAGTACAACACAGCAATGATACGCTCGTGCTTGTCCTGATTAGCGATGTATGGGGTAGGAGGGGTGGGTGCGTTGCGGAAGGATGGCTGAAGAAGCAGTAAGAACGCTTTTTTCAAAGAAAGAAGCTGATGGCTTTACAGTTCAGAGCCTTTACAGTACCATACACTACAACGAACATTACTAGAATTACCCTTGGAAGCGCTTACTTTGTACAGCATCATGTAAAAAATTCTTTAATACTATGTACTAGTTGCTAAGTTATTACTGAATGTGCTGACTATTAACTTCCTTTGAGCGTCCACAAACTTTGAGAGACGTTCACCTTCTAAGACTACATATATTAGTTTCTGGGCTAATAAGAACAACAGTAAAAGGTTCATAAAGGCACAATATGAACCCGTGGTCCATTGTCACAGGACTTGTATTACAGATCGATCCTTTAAGGTTCGATCCGATGTAGTGGTAGAAAGATGCAGTCAGCTTTCTACCTTTACGGGGAGATGAGATGATTACCAAAAATACCGTGGGAAGTGGTCAAATGAGTGATGCTATTTCCAACCAGAAATGTGGTAGTAGCCAATGAAAGGGGGTGCATCAATGCTACCTTCGGCCACGGTCAGTCGCTATGTGAACCGTTTGGGGTATTGATCTCTTCTTGAAATTCCATGTTGCTGAGGCATGAAAGAATAACCATTGTAAATATTTATACTATTAGAATGTCCTCATGAAACATAAAATTAAGGTAAAAATAGAAAAATTGCACGATGGTAGACGATTTGATAACAACGAGAACAATATGCTGTGGCCTCCAATTTGATTATGTTGTTACCGTTTCAGTCTTACTTTTCAAAAAAGTGACATCAATTGACACGATAATAAGCAATAAAGAATTCAACATGTGAATAACAATCCTTGATATAGCAGAACGCTTCAACCTCAATAACAAAGCAAAGGTAGCAGGTTATTTATACCTTACTGTTAAGCCTAATTCGAGGTGGTTGTTTAATAGTGGTTATTGTAATCTCTAACGGAGTTTCAAAAGAGACAAAAAAACTACTAAAATGGTCTATTGCTATGAATTCACCAATCCTTAGCATTTACATCGCAAAATATCACAGAAACATTAACAATTGCTCTTCCAAAACGACAAATTTATTATTGTACCTACTACATGTATGTTACTAAAGACGATCAGATACGAAGGATCAAAGTCCAGTTTGCCGAAAGAAGGAAAGACAGGCAAAGAAAAAATGGGAAGGGTCGACTACAGTAAGTTTAAAAATGGGAAGGGTCGACTAAAATGAGTTTCAAAATGGGAAGGGTAGACTACAGTAGGTTTAAAAATGGGAAGGGTCGACTACAGTAAGTTTAAAAATGAGAAGGGTCGATTGCAGTAAGTTTGAAAATGGGAAGGGTCGACTACAGTAAGTTTAAAAATGGGAAGGGTCGACTACAGTAAGTTTAAAAATGGGAAGGGTCGACCACAGTAAGTTTAAAAATGGGAAGGGTCGACTGCAGTAAGTTTAAAAATGGGAAGGGTCGACTACAATAAGTTTAAAAATGGGAAGGTCGACTACAATGAGTTTAAAAATGGGAAGGGTCGATTGCAGTAAGATTAAAAATGGGAAGGGTCGACTACAGTAAGTTTAAAAATGGGAAGGGTCGCCTAAAGTAAGTTTAAAAATGGGAAGGGTCGACTACAGTAAGTTTAAAAATGGGAAGGGTAGACTACAGTAAGTTTAAAAATGGGAAGGGTCGATTGCAGTAAGTTTAAAAACGGGAAGGGTCGACTACAGTAAGTTTAAAAATGGGAAGGGTCGACTACAGTAAGTTTAAAAATGGGAAGGATCCACTACAGTAAGTTTAAAAATGGGAAGGGTAGACTACAGTAAGTTTAAAAATGGGAAGGGTCGACTACTGTAAGTTTAAAAATGGGAAGGGTCGATTGCAGTTAGTTTAAAGATGGGAAGGGTCGACTACAGTAAGTTTAAAAATGGGAAAGGTCGATTGCAGTAAGTTTAAAAATTGGAAGGATCGACTACAGTAAGTTTAAAAATGGGAAGGGTCGACTACAGTAAGTTTAAAAATGGGAAGGGTCGACTACAGTAAGTTTCAGGAAAAAGCAAAGGTAAATAAAATTTGATGTTGAACAGGGTTGCATAAACTTGGGTATAATTTTACAATGCACGCATGATTGTAAATATTCGATGGTTCTCATAGCTGTCCTACACTTTCCTTTGAACCTTATCAAGTTATTCAAATCATTGATTTGATCACTGGTGTACCTTTGTTATTGGTGGTACAAAAAACAAAGACTAGAACACAGCAGACAATTCACACTGTATGGTTGAAAAAGCTTTTTTTCGAATGACACTCATCAGAACCTACAACGTCATCAAAACACATGCGACAGATCATACGGTTGACTAACGTAACAATGATTGGCTTAGAAAACGGACGCACACGGGAACACAATTAGAACAACTGACCATCTACAGCAAACTCTTTTTGGCGGCACAAGTTCGGTTTGGAAAGTTTAATGTGGATAGCTACCAGGACCCTGGTAATGGACATTATTTAACTACACATATTTACACAAAGCCTACTTTCTCAGGACTTTACAATAATTGGTATTCTTTTTGCTCTTGCCAACATAAAGTCAACCTCATTAATTGCCATGCTTACAGATCCCTGAGAATTTGTTCGTCATCCACTTTACCAGCCGAGCATGACTACATCACCAATTTGTTAACTGGCAAAAGATACCCTCAATAAGTTATTCACAAATGCATAGGGATTCAACAAGCGAAGTTTTCTTCCTTATCAAAGTTTGGACCAGAAAGGTGCCTCGCTTGCTTGCAAGTACCATGAATCGGTAAGCAGACAGAATCGTTTTCAAAGAAAATTAGCAAAACAGTGCGCCGTTGCAGACCTGCATGTGCCGTCCGTTTTATCTTTACCACAAAGAAAATCTTCCCTCCAGTGCGAAAAGACGTCCTGACAATTTTGAAAAAAAGTAACGTTGTGTATTAATTTCAATGCCGCTGCGGAGCGCGATACATTGGCCGGATCCCTCAAGTACTGGATCAGTGGATACGCCGGCAGGTTCCGAGTGTGGTCCGCGAACAAGAGAACAATAAAGACAGACCGACCCGTAGTTCCAAGAAGCCAGTGAAATACACAAGTACAAATGCTTCAGCTATCGCCCAACACCTCCTGCTAAACCGAAAATGTGCGGAGGATTTTTCACTCAAGCAATTCTCAACGGGCTAGGTGTGAGCACCATCTTAGGGTCTTGGAAGCTGTCCACATTAAGCATTCCAACCGAACTTGTGCCACCAAAGAGTTTGTTTGTTCAGTTGTTCTAATTGTTTTCCCTTGTACGTCAGTATTGCAAGTCAATCATTGTTAAGTTAGTCAACAGTTACATGAACTGTTATCAGCTACGTTACCGTTGCACTGTTCAACTAACATTTAGTGTCCACAGAAATTAAGATCATTTCTGTACCAGGCCTTCACCTTCTCTTACGGCTGATGTCCAAAATACGGAATTTAAGACGATCGTCTGAAAAAAGCGTAACCGCACATGCGCAATGATGACAGCATTTTCGTCCAAGCGATGGTCCAAAAGTAAAACCCAATTCCAGTTTTCGTCGAGCACACGACAATCATCACATCACTTATCAGCAAGATTTTAATCATGAGGTTAAATTTCAAATAGATTTCTTTCGTGAAAGTAAACCTATGATGAGCGTAAAGAGAACCGAGATCCAAATCTGATAACTGAGTTATTCACTTTTGAATTCATTCAAAATATTGGGAGAGCTGAGTTCGGTAAGGAAAATTTAATAAGTCTGACAAACAAATGTGTTCAGATAGAATCTCCGAGAATTAAAATGTCTGTTGGACTGTGATTCCAAGTACGAAAATAGAACGACGCAACTGTTTGTCATAAAGATTTAATCGAAAAGGTAAATATTTTAGATATGCTCTCATTGTCGTCAGTTTCTTTCGGATAACTGAGATCGCAAACCCGTCAGAGGATTTTCAAAGTATGTGGTATGATCCTGAAACATTTGATAATCACATCATGCACCAACATCAAACTTTTTGTCGTTTTTCTCTGCACGGTGTTGAACACTTTTCTTGTCAAGTCTCTAAGCACACAAAAAAAATCAGAATAAATGCCCTATGAAAAAAAAATTATAATTCCACGCTGTTAAATCATTTTCCGTTTAAAATTCTGGTGATGACTCAACGGGGGTCAATTCTTGCAAACGTCACAAACATTGTCGTGAACTTTCAAGACTATCGTTCAGAGATCGCCTACTATGCCCTACAAAGAGTAGAAGATTCAGAAAACCTAAAACTCATCAGACAGTAGTGAAAAATCAATTTATGAAAAATCATTTATGTTGCACTGCTGCTTTGAATTTCAATTATTGCACTTGCTGTTTTACAAGATGAGTAAACACATCAATACAGAAATCATCTAGAACCAATTTAAAAACATATTTTATTATTACGTGTGACTCAATGTATCTAAAACGAATATTTGTACTAAGTGTGATTGCTTTTACGAAGATTACTTCTCAGAAGGTAAAGTTGAGGATAGCACGCTGGCAGGAAAAAATCTATAGGCCGTTCCTATAATTATCCATTAAAGAAACGGCATGACAGTGATAGAGGTCCGTTGTGTACGCACTCTGGAACACAGAGTTGGCTTGACAAGAGCTTCACAAGCGAAGGGCTCTCACAAAACAATCTGTTCAGGAATCAGGGTCATGTGATAACGTGGAAAGGGAAAAAATAAGAACTGAAGCTCGCGTAAAATTCCATTCGCATGATGTTCATGCAGTGATCCACTTTTACAATGCTATATTAACTCAGTTTGTATCTTTTGTAAAAGAAATCTTAAGTAAACAGCCGATAAGTGAAAGCGACAAGAATTTGACAATGTTCACCTCTTTGCAAAGTTGGATAGTTTTTCGTCAAACTTAATCGAGTGATATGATTTTAATTTTTTTTCGTCCTTTACTCGATCAGTAAAATTTAGCTGTAAGATGTTCTGTTGTACACAAAAACGAGGTTGTGATGTCACAATGAAAAGCTGTCTATGCTATCTTGATAAAACTATCCAAATCGTGTAAAGACTGTAAAGGAAATAAGCTTCAAAAAATTCTTTTGGACCCCAAGGATTCTTTGATGTAAAGCCTTGAAAAATAAAAAATATGCTTAGCTCATCCAAGATATCAATCAATAAGTTACTTACGGTACAAAATCCAAGAATTGAACGTTAAAGACAAGTCATAGTGTTGTTTGAACTAGCCTATTTTCGTATGAGTCTCGTCAGAACCGTTACGTCATAAATACGAAAGCCGAGAGGACCAAAGAGTCGAAAAACCAAAATCCATTTGGCTAACAGTAAACGAAAATTTAAAATCTTATGTTATTTTATGCATTAGAGGTAACCTTTCGGAGGATTCAAAGGAATGTAGGTAACAAAATAAAAATTGTGACGGTTAGGAGGAGGATACTAATAAAGGATGACAGTCAGGCAAGTTGTGAAAGATATCTCCAAAACCTAAAGAGCAATGAAGTCATCATCTCTGCAGGAAAGGTTGGCAACTAACTTATTACCATTTATATTCACATTATTACCATTCACTCTACCATTCATACTCGCATTTTTACCATTCATACTCACATTATTACCATTCATTGCCCCCTTGCCTCCTTAAATGCATGCTTGACGTCCCCAGTTATTCATACAACAGAATCGTACTGTTCAAGCATAGTAATGGTAAACTATAAATTAAGGACAATCAAAGATGTAACACTAAATGAATCCTATAATATACAATTAAGAATAAACTTCTCACCGGTAATCTAACACTTATCGTCCCTTTCATTACACTATCCGCTTCAATTTTCCCAAGGCCCACAGCAAGGTGGTAAAGCCCACTTTCTGAATAACTGCCTCAAATTTAGAGGAATTGAGTTTTTAAACTAGAAGATGCGACATCGCAAACAGTATTTGAGAAGCACTGCTCTAAATAAGATAGTAAACCAAACGTACCTGATCCTCCAAAAATACATGGCAGAATGCCGGTTTTCCGTCTCTACCAGCTCTCCCGATTTCTTGGACAAAATTCTCAAAACTCTTTGGCATGTTGTAGTGTATAATTGCCCTAACATCTGATTTGTCTAATCCCATTCCAAAAGCAACAGTTGCGACGACTATGCGAAGTTCACCACTCATGAAAAGTTTTTGCACTCTTCGCCTCGCAGCAGAGGAGAGGCCCGCGTGATATGCTTCTGCAGATGATTCCTTCATTTCCTTCAAAGACCTAAAAGTTAAAACACAATAACAAGGTTTCCCGTGATACATGAAGGGAACAATTTTTCTCCACTTGATCATTTTTGTACATAGGCTTAATTAATTAAAAATCTGATTTATGGGCATAGCTGGAGATCACGTGCTTTAGGATTATTTAATTCAAAATATCCTTCACTAAATACAAGGAAGGGTTTCTACTTCAAGGTATTGAGTTACTATACTATACTGGAGCATAGAGCTCTTTAAGACCCGATGCCTTTCCTGACGTCACCGATTGTCCTCCTAGGATTTGAACCCTGATCCACTTGACCCTCTTGATCTGCAGGCAAGGAACTGATACACTAGACTACACTCACTCATACTCACTAATACTCGGGCAACGTGCGGTGCGTAGAGCCAACTTGAAACACAAGTGCTCGCCAGTGCTGACGATCGGCAGCGAGATGCTCCGCTTGAGATAGAGGCACTCCATAGGAACGCGGATCATTGGCGACGACATCGAGCGATTGAGTACTAGACTACTGCCGCTCTAAATATAAAAGGCTTCTAAAATTTACGTCTTAGTCTGGGTGCCGTTAGAGTTTACCGGATACTGCTTGAAAAACTGTTCATCGGTTTTACTGCAGTGTCAATATTGTACAAAACAAAAATGACAAATGCGCAACACGGATACGTCAAGGAAGTGTAAACGTAAATACGCCGTTTATGGCCATTTAAAATTTTAGAAAATGCGAATGACCACGTCTGATATAATTTTTACCAGTGAGGGAAGTACATGTGAGTTTCTGTACGTAAAATATCTGAATTTAAGGACTCCAATTGGACTTGATTGATAATGTTTATTTGTAGTACATGAGCTTTAAAAACAGTTACATTATTTGGGCGTCTCTGTTTGTTACGTCTACGTACAGTATCGGCAAGGTAATTTCTGTATACGAAAACATTAATCGTGATGAACGTAATCATATGAATGCTAAAAATTTCATAAAATCCAGATAAGGGAAGAACTTGTAGAATCGCTAATGATTTCTTGAGCATATATCTAATGGAGAGATGGAATTATCGTCCGCGATATACTACACATTTTTCATAGTTGTAGTTCCTGACCAGTTTTGTTTGTCTCATGTTGTAATTCGCGATAACGTCAAATGTAAAGAAATTTGTAACAGTGGCTTTTAGAAGACACTATACCATGCATATCATTGCTGCTACCTACCTATGGCTATTCCTTTTCAACAAATGTTTTCGGTTTATTCACTCGTATGTTTCTAATATTAAGGCATAAAGAAGGATGGAATAATAGAGCCTCAATTTCCTTCTTTTTTCTCCCCCTCCCCCTCCCACTGAGCTGTTATTAGACTCCCGTAAGTCGCACTCGAAAAAATCATTACGATAAAAATTAAAGACGGGGCAATGAAAATTATGAGCTATGCGACGACACTGAGCTGTTATTAGACTCCCGTAAGTCGCACTCAAAAAATCATAACGATAAAAGTTAAAGACGGGGGCGATGAAAACTACGAGGTATACGACGACACTGAGCTGTTATTAGACGCCCGTGGGTCGCACTCAAAAAAATTATTACGATAAAAATTAAAGACGGGGGCGATAAAAAGTATGACCTATATGATAGTAGCAAAGGCGCGGAAAATCACAGCCCTGTTTTAGACAACGATTTGAGGATTCAAAGTTCTGTGAATAACTTCAATCAATCAACTTCATTACTACCGTACCAGTCGTCTTATATATCATACCAAATTTACCAGCAGTTATAGAGGCTTTACACGCTGCCTGCAATTAAATCTGATACATGAAGAAGGAAATCCATTTCTTTAAAACTTAAATCAGTCGTAGATCTATGGTTTGAATATTGGGAGTACAAAATTTATATTTGGATGACATTTACAACGAAGAGTGCAGAGTGGAAATCACCCTTTAGAGGTAAAAGATTCTAGTTAGCTTAGTGACGGTCGGTACAGCAGGCCTGCATGCATGCAGCCACGCTACCATCCATAAAAGACGTTTGTTAGATCGGACTATGAACATCCCGAAAGAGCTTATATATACTTGTTAACTCTTGAGTAATCTTATATAACATGTAAGCTCCCAGTATCGATCACTCTAGCAAGTAAATACCTTATTTGAGTTATAAGGTGGAGTATTTACTTTTAAGTCCTATTTAGTGCACTACCACGTAGAGAGGTATTGATCTGCATCGTACTAGATTTCTACTACGAACGTCATTCCAACGATGAGCATTGAC
>JAAAKL020017713.1:0-10503 GCA_010016065.2 Carybdea cf. marsupialis auct. non (Linnaeus, 1758)
CAAACACTTCACTCATATAAGGTTCCATTTCTTTTAATATCTATAGCAACATAAAGGGACAGCATGTCATTAAGCAATCTAAACGATTTTTGTGCGCCCCAGAGGTTATGCCTGCCCTGAGGACTCCTCTCTGTTATCAGGAGGTGCGATCAACTATTGCATGTCAATACCTTGAAGCTCATATCATTCTTCCCAGCGAACCTAGAGCCTAGAGATTGGACACTAGTGTCTATCATAACCGAGCTTTGCTACCCCACCTTATTCTGTTAATGGGCTCCAGAGTGGCTGTCCACGTTAAGATTTTGAATGGATCTTTAAATGTCTACATGTGTATCATATACAATCTGATACTGGTGGCGATACAAAGGTAACTCTTGCAACAGATTAGGAGGGAAGGGCCTCTTCATTAAAGCTAAGAAAACAAATATGAAAATATTTGAGTCGACATCATCAACATCATTGAAGCTTTAACTCTTAACTACAGTGCATGTTTGCCCTGGCCTAAACCATGTTCATTCAGATAGCAATCTTAGTACAAACCTTCATGAGATGTTCTCGTGCCTAGCGAACATAAAATGCCAGAAACCTACTACAAGTCAAAATTATTTCCACGCCTCTAGTGCTCTCTCTATGTTCAAAGCACAGCATAAAAAACAAAAATTCATGAGTCCCCCCACCCCCCATCTAAATGTTTAAATATTGGGCAGCTCGCAACTAATTATGAAACGTCCCAAAACACGATAGTCAAACGTTACATTCCTTACATTCCAGAGTTCGTTTTACTAAACATTTCTTTTCAAAGTCTCTTATACAACTCTGGCCATGGTCTCAAACACCCCTAAAGTATTTACGCTAGAAAATTTGAGGATATTTCCAGCATATAGCTACGGAAAATTAGGATTTGTCTTGATATTCTTCCGAAGTTTTGGACTTCGACAGGGATGCCCCAACCGCAGCCCTCAACGCTTACTGTGCGGCCTAATTATGTATTGTAAGATTCAGTATATTGCAATCCATGCATGATAACAGGTCTTATAAGCTCTCTATTTTAGACCAAGAGCTAAAAATCTATAGCTAGCTACGTCTTTGGTATACTTTACTTCATATAAACATTAGAACTTCCCTGTTGTAATTGCTCTTAGGCAGCAATTGTACAAGATCATTCACATGCCCCCTTTACAACGATCGCGTCAACAGAGGCAGCACCAAAATGAAAGATAGACTAGACGTCGCCATTTCGATATTACTGACCCTTAGGGGAATCAAAGCCTTAGTTTCCCGCATAGGAAATAAATGAACTTTGAACAGACGTAGGGTTGCTCTCTATCAGACCTATCAATCAAATGAAATACGTAATTAACAACGGACTTTGAAGCTAACCAATCAAAAAAATAAAGTGAATCAGATTGAACATGGTCTTCATCTTTTACGCAAGCTGATCAACTACAATCCTAACGTCTTACAACCTGCCAGCAAAATATTTTAGATACAGGGTAAGGCTCTTTAGCTCCCTTACCTGATAACTGAAATTGAAAAACGAAAACTGTGCAAGCATATGTTCCAAAACTTTATGAAGAAGTTCAACCTACAAGGGTGAAAGGGGAAAAAAGCACCTCAAAGTTTAACAAAATTATCTCAGAGTCTCTGGTTTTTATATTCTTTCGGACATATTGTCGTAAACTAAGTGGGCGAACAGAAGTATAAGTCATTATTTAAGGCTTTTGCGAATATTTAGAAATGTGGAATACCAATTCTAAGACAAACAATCAATGTTTTTAGCCCTGACTGATTTATAGTTCAACAGACATATCATCAGTGTTATTAGATGTATGGGAGGACGACCGTTTTAACGCCTGTTAAAGATTTCATAGTATAAGCTCATATATGACTTAAAATATTATTCGACTGTACTTTTGAACTTTCGTTAAACCAGTGTTTTACACTTTCACAGGATTCGGACACTTGTCAGTATCTATTTAAGAATCAGGCAATGACTCACGCATCAGCTATCTTCTATGTCTTAGCAATCCCAATTCTTATTCGCCTCAAATCGCTCCTTTAGAATCGCCTCATGAAATTTATATCACCACATCATTCGATCTTGGAGCTTTTTCGTTGGCAATGCCATATTCAGCCATTCTATATTGCTGTTTTTCTCTGTTTTCCTACACGAATTTTTCCAGGGGTTTAATTACTTTCCACTCAAAGTAACACCCTCCCGCTCCTCTTCACAAATCTCTGTTGATATCAATATTACATCCAATTTTCTACTATAATAAAATTTGCAAAAAGTATTTATAAATAAAATCTTATAAAGGGCTTAAATAAAATGAGGCACTCGATGATATCTAGTGAGTACAGTCAACAGAGTGTAGTTGAGAGTTCTCTCAATAAAACACTAAATCTTCCATGTCAGTGAAATCACGCGGTTCCCTCTGCTGCTTTTGCTAATATCAGTCGTATTACTCGTAGTGCAGTCGTATTACTCCTTTGCTCCCTAATCCATCTTTGGTCCAAAAACAATCAGAATGCAGGTTTTTGATCCCTTTTCCACAAACATATGAGTACATATTTATGACGAGTATCGCAATAAAGACGGTAAAGGTAGAGATCATTACATGATCACCTTGTATCTCTGCGTCAATTTTGTCCCCGTTGCTCTACGGCAGTGAAATTGAGACCTTCATTGTCACTATCTAAGAACGTGTAAATTATATACATATGAAATGCACTTCAATCAGGCTACAACCATTCAACTTACCCTATTAGATATATGATTTTCCCTTAATAATCTTATATAGTTTGCAAGCATGGTCTGGTAATTCTGTCGTGCATTTAACATTTGGTGCCCCAACTTTTCGAATGTACTGACCTAAACAAGATAAAAGTATGACAGTTAGTACACCAGGTTGTGGGTTGGGACATTGTGCAACAATGATTGGTTGACTTTTGCCATTCAGTTATAATTGGTGGCGTAATAAACCAAGAAAGGGGGTGTGCGAGATGATTCCGATTGAATATGAAAAAGAGGGAATCAAACCTAAGATAAAATAGACACAGAAAATTTTTTACCAAACTTAAACGATATATCAACCTTTATCGCAAATCTTATTGTGACTGAGTCACTGGACAGAGTATTATTTCGTAACTATTAGTATAGTTTCTCGTGACCTGATTACTTGGGAATAGCATAATAAATTACTTCATTAATTTAGTTAGCTCGAAGTGGCAACACTGAGCGTGTCCTGATCTCCTGAAACAATCTCTCGACACAAATTGTTCCCGTTTTTTCTGGTGATTCGAAAGAATTTCGTCAGTTGACCACATACAAAACTCGTAATCCTGTCACGCTATACCTCGGATCTCGACGTGCCGCTCGCGACCCTTAAATTATTTTTGTGAAACTCCTCAAGGTACAGATTTCCCGAACTCAGATATAACAACAGAAAATTGAAACTTTATATCCAGTTTTGATTTGAAGAGCCAATGAGACCCTGAGAGTATACCTCTGGCAGTATATCTTGGTACCAATCAGAATCCTGTGGAGCTCCAAAATTATCTAAATGGTTCCATGAAATAGCAAATGCATTTGGTCTAAAAAGAAATATTTTGCTTTTCCTGAAACTGCTTTCAACGCTGCCAAAATTAAGAAAAGACATACCCTCTCCGACAACATAAAAAACCCATCTTTAGATGTTTTAGCACAAGTAAATTTTAAGTAGCTTTCAAGGAGGTTTTGACTTAGTGCTGTGTAAGAATGCATAGTAATTTTATTGGGTAGTTAAGAGAATGTTTTATAGTTCTAGCTAAAATTAGAACAAAGCTTAGTACACTCAATTCTTATTATTTTAGCAGTACGTAAATGTATGCAGGATATAGTCAATAGATTCAATTTGCATAATAATGGCAGAGCCGCCTATGCAGTTCCACTTAAGAAACTTCAGCAATAGTAAGTAGAACATTGAATAGGTTGAAATCACCTGTTTGGGAAGTGGAAATGCTAAGCCTCAAGTTGAAGCTCAGAACTGATGGTTGCTACCAATGGAAAAACACTCACAGAATATTGCAGTTACAGACCCACTCAAAACAACATGCATACCTCTTGCAATGTATGAACATTCGGAAATTGAGCAAACTTTTCCCAGATAATATGAAGTGCCTCACTTTGCTTTGTCAACTGCCCCCTTATGCTCTACAATGGTAGGGAGAAAGAAATCACACACTGAATTTAACGGTGACATCACTTGCAACATATCACAATAACTCTGCAGTACTTTTGGCCCTTGACGTTGCATTCACTATTTTAAAATAGCAAACGTGGTGTCTTGCAACAGATACAGTAGAAGTAAAAAGAAGGACAGCCCCTCCTAGATGGCACAACTAGACATGTCTTGCAAAGGAGAAAAGCGGGTGCCACTGCCAAATGGATTGGTATTTGACAAGAACTCTAAACAGCAATATCCTTAGTGTATATTTGAAAACTGTTGGACAATCCATTTCATGCATTTCCATGGACCCATTAAATTTGCAAGTGTTCCATTGCTCTCACTAATGCCATCCTACGACATTGTGTGACAGGGTCACTGTTCCGTATCATAATATATTATCAGAATAGTTTCATAAGTCACAAGGTATCTGGTTGTTTAGGTATCCTTTCAGCATGTTAGAGCTGAAAAGGAAACTATTACTAACGACTCAGCATTTTCGCATGCTACTAGAAACCCATGGGCATAGCCAGTAGTTTCCGTTTTGCACACTCTTCGCACACTATGTTGCTGATTCAGTATTAGTATCAATAACAAATCGCAATACTTACCAATAATACTACCACATTACAGGAACTCGCTTCTGTATAAACAACCTGAATCACTATTTTTGTTTCAGAAAGTTCGGTAAAGTTATACTCTACATTTGCCGTATCAATCTAGCCAAGAATCTACACTGTTCTTGCCACTATCACCCGTTTCTTCTGTCAATTGGCTAAGCCAAGAAGTGGACCCAATTGTACAAACCATTGTTGTTTCGAGTATGCCCCAGCTGTTAGCTAACCTTACAATTGGGGACATGGCCAGTTCAATTGGAGAGACCACTGAAAATATATTTTAGGGATGCTGAACCTGAAAATGGCAGGTATGGTAGTGACAATGTTGACCCCACAATTGAAATCAGTAACTGCTTTAGCAGAAGGGCACAAGTTGAAAATTATTTTTAACAACAGCACTGATTGCTACTTTTCACCTGTATATACAGCACATCATATACAAAGTACATACTTCCTTCTTATTGTTACCATGATTACCCATGCATTTTCTGGATGTGACAAAGTGGTTGCGTTGCTTTTATTGCAGGAATAGCTACACTAAAAATGTCCATACCTTTCCTACACCAAAAAAAGAATTACCATTTTGCAAACCCTTCATCCAATCCATAAATATGTGCATTTGATTGTTTAACAACAATAAAAACAAGCAGTTCATCATGTTGGTCATATACAAGTATGGTCACTTTACTGAAAATCACTGTTTAAGGCTTTCAACAAATCTGGAGTCTCCCATGTTCATCTGTTCATCACCCTGCTCATTCAAGTATTTGTCCAAAGAGGGAATTTTGTGTACTTCAGCAACTAAGGCTGATTTCCGATTCTTTTTTTAGAGTTGGGAAAGGTTATAAGATTGTCTGAACACATCCCTATCCAATCTCTGTGCAAGACAATAGCAAGATTAATCACTAGCAAATACGGAGCAAATCACAGCTCTTGGAAAGCAGTAACAATGCCTTGAATAAGCAAGTCGGTTGAATTATCCCCTAACACAGCATACCTTGATCTTGCTGTAGCTGTCCACCATTTTTGCCAATGGTTCAACTCCAAGAAGCTGTGTTTGATTCATGAACATCTCCCTGTAGCACTCAATCCTGTTGAGTGCATCTGAAAACTACAATGAAAATAAAGGCAGTGTGAAAAAGGCCTTCCAATTAAGCAAGGGAAAAGGTGAAAAAATATAAGAAGATGCAAGATCAAGGAAGAGAGAGTAGAGCCACTTGACATTGCAGCAAGGTGGGCGTAATAGAAACAATCAATGTGTGTCAGGTTGATAAAGGTGATAATGATGATTGTGATAATGGCTACAAGAAGCCAGGTAGAAGAAGAAGACAGTGTCCAGGGCAAGACCAAGGAGAATTGGAAAGGAAGGTATGGAATCACCAAAGCATAAACAAGGGAAGCAACAGATGTAATGGGAAAACTGGATGGCAAAGAGAATATATAACAGATTCAATGCCACAAAGATCAGCTGATTGAATATTTATTGGGAATGTAGTGTTAAATGAAGCAGTAGGAATACATGGGTAAAGCCTGTGGCAAGAGTAAAAATCACAGATGCTATGGTAGGAATCTGAAAGAGAAGTGTTTATAGTATGATATCAGGCATTATAGAAAGCCAAGATAACAACAAGGCCTGAACAAGGGCAACCGTGACATATCCTTTAAAAAGATAACTAGTATTAAGCGAATATGGTGTTAGGAGATGTTGTTGCTTAGGTAGCCCCTACATATGTCACTAAATCACAAGCTACCTTCTACCAGCAGGTTGATACGATGAAAATGGAGTTTACAAACTTAATCGTCTGACCAAGGTGAGCACTATAAGCAAACTTCAAATACAGCCTGTTCAATGGTAGGTGAGCATATCCTTGGAGCTGGTGATTGTTGTTTGATTATGGCCAATACACTGTTTGACTCCAAAACCATAGTTGGATAGCAATATTAACACCAGCTTACACATCAACTGATGGTACACATCATGACAACTTATGTGAGTTTCAGTTGAAGAAATAACTCTCCTCCCATAAAACTGAATCTGGGAAAGTAAAAATAAAAGCTATTTAATGTGCACAATATTTGCAAACAAGCCATGTGTCCTTACAGTAAATGTAGTATGAAGTATGGTGTTTCATGTCAATTAAGCTGGTAAAGGTATACAATTTCAATTTTCAGAGGTTCCACATACCTTTGTAAATGGTTCAAACAAAAGAGGGTCATCTTCGAACACTTTTGCAACTTTTGCAAAAGTATCACTCATTTCATCACCAGCAATTTTGCTTTGAACCCCAGCTGTGTGATAAAGCTTAAACCCATCAGCAACTTCTCTCACAATAGAAGACACCTAAAACAATAAAAACACTTAGCTTAAACTTTCTCAAATAGTACATAAATAATAGCTCATCTACTCTTTGGTAACTATGTGATATTGCTAGTTTACTGAATTAAATCAGGTTAGTGTGTAGATATAAGTTCATCTGTTACAAATATTAAAAAAGTCTAGTTATGGCATGCAGGTTGCCAGGGTGACAAGGTATAATATAATTGTGCGAAAATGGTCTCATTGACATGGTAGATGGTCACTTCTTCACCAAAAAAAACAAGACATAATACATCACAAGAGGGTATGTTGCAAAAGAAGAGAAAAAAACTGGCAATTTTGGTCAGAGAGTATCTATTCTGGGAGCATTGAGTTTCACTTTCCTAATCCTTTGCAACAACATACTTATATATTTAGTTATTTTATTACTCTTACTGTAATAACATCTATGGCTAATGTGGGATGGCTGCAGCCTCTCTACTCATGTCTGTAAGAGATGCTACACAGTAACAAATCCATAAAAAAACATGTGGGTCAAAAATATTAAGAATTGGTACAAAAAACACCATAAAAATGAAATTAATTCATCTGAAAAGTGAAATGTTGGAAAAGATTTTCTAAAAGATATTCCTTTTTGAAGTTCAATTAATAACTGGAAAATTATCCAAAATATTGATAATGAATTATTCAAGAAACCATTTTGATACACTGGCCAGTAAAAAATAGGGAAAATATCAGTTGATTTCTTGACAAACCACTTCCAAATAATATTTATGATAAATGATAACTTTATAGTATTAACCATATTGTTAGGTTGCATACCTCCTTTGACCTCTGACCCCAGTGCTTCAGCGACTGATGGCACTGAGGGCTATCATCAAGAATAAAGTCAAAAGTTGGAAGTTCTGTCTTCTTTGCACCAAAATCAGACATTTTTCTGTGTATGATTTCTGCCTCTGTGGTAGCCATTATCAAAGATAAGCTATAAAAGAAAATGAAATGATCATCCATCAATGGCATCAACTGATTTGACAAGTGTCAGAAGATTTAGAAAATGAAATATTCAAATCAATAGAAAGGTTTAACAATCAAGTTGGCCATGAGCCTCCCAAGACCACAAATTTACTTTACATCTAGAAAATCAATGCTTGTGGTTGAATTGTTACATGGTATATCTTAAAGTTGGATGAAGTTAAGGCAATTCCAAAAGTTTAACCTCCAAGTGGTGTCGTAACCTGAAGCTATGGATTGAATTTTCTGGCTTCATGTCAAAACCCTAAAGGATGTGTTCTTCAAAGGCTCAAAAGAAAGAGATAATGTCCTCCTCCTCCTCTTCTTCTTCTTCTTCCTCTTCTTCTAGCCACCTTGTCTGCAGATATTGGCCATTATGACATTCCAATTGGTCCTGCTCCTTGTGAGATTTAAAACTTCACTTGCTCTTATGCCACTCCTCTAGTTGTTCACTGTCTAACTTCTTAAACTGTTCCAAAAAGTCCTCCCCTCTCTTCCTCTGTCTCTACTTCCCTCTATTCTACTTGTTTGCACCAAGCTCCCCAGCCATTTTTCGTCACTATGTGTCCTAAGAATACCATTTGCTTCCTTCAAATTTTCACTAAAACAATCATTTCTTTTCCCACTCTTTTTAGCATTCTTTCATTTGTTGTATGACCCATCCACAATATTCTTAATATTCTGCTTTAGAACCATATTTCTACAGCTTCAAACTTCTTTATTTTTGCTTCTGTTGCCCAGTATTCACAACCGTACAACAGAGTAGGTGTTACATAACACTGCAGTACTCTCCTTCTTGTTTCCATAATTTAGATTTTCGGCTGTTTCAAATTTTTTCCTAGCTGACAAAAAGTTGTCCTTGATATTCTGATTTTCCACTTTATTTTCATTTCACATTTACCATTTATCAGTGATGTAGCATTCCAAGTAGTTAAATTTGTCCACTTTTTGAATCGATAATTCCCAATGAGTAATCTGCACCTACAACTTTGCCTATTGCTGACTACCATAATCACTATATTTACCTTACCTTACCATTCTGTTTTCGTGTTTAAGGTGCTGGGGAGTTCCCGGAATCTGGGGTAGGCAACATATTTCTGGTATTTATTTCAAGTCATCTTTCCTTGCTTTCAGTCACCAACTTGTTCAAGAGATCCTACAGTCCTTGTTGAGAGCTTTCAATGCACATAGGGGGGTCAGCAAATCTCAAGTTAGTCAGATTGTGACCACCAACACTGATTTCCTCCCAAGTGTCTGGTTCTCTGAAGATCGTTTCCCTGGAGAAAAACAGAGCTCTATCTTACACCTTTCTTGATCTACAGATATTCACTCAGATCCTTATGCACATGCATATAAGCAGTTTGCTCCGAATATCATTGGTGGATAAAATGTAGGTCTTGCTCGCAGTCAAGATCTAGTGCCAACAAGCAGTGGTGGCTGGTGGGGTAAAAAAGTGGTGGGCAAATTTCAATTTTCATGCAAAAGCCAAAACTTATACCTTAACAAGTGCCAAAATAGAACCATTTTCAAAATGATGCTTTTTATTGCAGCTATATTTTAACTGCTTTGGAAAGGGCAACTTCTCCATGCACACATTTTTTGAAGAAGACCTCAAAACTACTTACAGCTTGACAGGGAAAACGCCCCCCTGTTAAGTCGTATCAGCGGCAGGGTATGTTTCCCCATTGAGAAAGTTTCCATCTTCTTCATGGCACTACCCCCTAACTAATGTCTTCAGATAGAACCCTTAATAAAGTTATCCAGAGCCACATTTTGTGTCAGTATAATATCAAGAGTAATGTTTCATGACAGGCAATGTTACAGAATCTAAACGTTAAATAAAAATTAACTTGTATGCTTATATGCTTACACAGAGAGGCAGTAGAAAGCTCTAATAATTTTTTACAATGGCTGGGGAAAACCAACTGTCATTTATCATTTGTAGCAAGAACTGAACAATAGAATTGACAAGAGTGTGCTGTGGAGGGAGAGTGGTCGGTGAGTACAGCCCTTAACCATAGGCCTTCATTTGAGGTTTTATATGTTCATTGTGAAAGTCTCAATAAACATAATATTGAAAAATGTGAGTAAAAGAAATCCAATTCTACTTGACTCCTCCTTTGTACATACAATTTATTTTTTTTTAAGACCATGAAATTTGCCAGCTGAATATAAAAATTTATTTGATTGCCTGTATTCTGCGTATGTATTAACAAATTTCCTTTACTTTTCCCTGCTAGTAAAACTTTAAATGAAATATATACATAGTATAAATTTTGACCAGTTTGAGAATCATCATGGGACGTGAAACTTGGAGTAACTGAGGTAAACTTTTGCAAGTCCTTTGATTTGT
>JAAAKL020017714.1:0-10503 GCA_010016065.2 Carybdea cf. marsupialis auct. non (Linnaeus, 1758)
ATAGTAGAATTACTCAATGGTGGCCTTCATTCTGTGCCATAACGTCTAAGAGACTTATTTTTTATAGCTGTTTCTGTTGGAGAGGTGTTCTCTGGAATGGAACGGAAAGACGTCAGACATGAAAGGCAAAAAGCAAAGGGATTAAATCAAATCTCAATAGTGTTTCAGATTTACGTCATTTACTAAGTTGCTTTATTTATAAGATGGAGTTGAAAGCAATATAGTTCTTTTACATTAAGATCTAAGGGTGTACCACAGGAATGGGTTTCATTGTATATGCTATGTGATTACTGATTCATTAACGTCTAACGTAATTACCAGCTCCGTTTGTTGTTTCTTAGTTTTTATTAAAAATAAACTTGTTCAAAGCGACTGAGACAGTACACTACTTTCAGCTGAGTGTACAGGTCGATACGGGAACAGCACCGCTCAAAATGAGATCAGTACATTCCATAACGAGACAAATTGGTTCTTATATAGTTCCTGAAATTCACACCGAGCCAGTAATCAAAATTGACTTAATTCTCCATTTTAAACTTTGATGCACTATCCAAAAGATTTAACGACCCTAAAATAATTAACAGCTTCAATCTCCACCTTGATTTCACAACTTCATTATCATCATCATCATTCTCATCACTCTCATCATCGTCATCATCATCATCATCATCATCATCATCATCATCATCGTCATCATCATCATTATTATCATCATCATTATCAACATCATCATCATCATCTTCGTCATCATCATCACCATCACTATCATCATCATCAGCAGCAGCAGCAGCAACAACAACATCATCATTATTATTATCATCCTCTTCATCATCATCATCATCACCATCACTACCATCTTCTTCATCATCATCATCATCATCATCATCATCATCGTCGTCGTCGCCATCATTATGATTATTTTATGATTGTTATTACTATTTTATGAATTTAAGTTTGAGTGTCATCGAAGGATTTTATAAAGACAGCAAATCATTCTTGGATATGCTTGATAGATTCATGCAGTAAGAAAAGGAATTTGTGATTAAGGATATAAATCGTTGCTGGTTAAAAGAGAGCAATCATGGTACTGAAAGAAAAGTGGTAGCTTAAAACAACAACGTAAGAACTAGGACACAACTGCGACAATTATAAATATTTTACTTACCTTAGTCCAATAGCTAAGGTGTTTCATTTGTATTAATCCCAAAGACATCAGTTGATAAGTCGATTCGCATTTTGTTTAAACTCTGTATAGGTCGCATTGATATTACTTGAGTTTAATCACCATGTTAAATAGGTAGTAGCCATATTAAATTCGTATAGCGTACATGAATTGAAGTCACGTTGTAGTAGGAAGAAGAGACGAAGTAAGAAGTAGTCAGGTCGATAGATAATAGTAGAAAAAGAAGAAATATCATGAAAAACGGTACTCCTCCTTGTGTAATAAAAAACTTATCTTGGACGTCTTCGGTCCAGTTGCTGTATTAGTACTTCATATTTTTTCTAAACGTAACTCGGACTGGCCAGCTCCTGAACTTCTTGCCTGGTAAAAGTGATATTATTTTGATTTCGTAAGGTTTAATGGAGTAGGAGTTAGGGTTGAATTGTTTGCTGCAGAGTTCGTGTTTGGGGTTCTTTTGTTGGTGTGTGTATGTATGTGTAAATAGCATTTGCCATGAAAGACAGAGATACCTGTCCAGTGAGTTTCTGACTTGGTGTTTTGTTCTGCGTTCTTGTGACACGCAAAGTCCCTTGTAACGGTAATTCCCCTCTACTCCGTATCACTGCATTTTTACTTGTTGTCTTACTATTTGCTTCTGTTCTTGGTATTTGTCCAATCATGTCAACCTCATGTGCAGATCATGTGTAATGTTGCTTTTGTATGTTGCTATGTCACGTGTGTCCACTGTAAGTTTCTGTTTCTTTATATTTATCTGCCTGTGTCAGTTTTTGTCTTGTGTGTTTGTCTCTCTTTGATTGGCTAATTTTCATCCATTATAAATATAATACAAAAGTAGCTTTATGATGCTTGTAAATTAGATGTCGTTTGGATTTCAGGGAGTTTGGTTTGTGTTGTTTGCGGATTGAGTTTTTAAAGTGACAGATTCTGGAAGCCTGAAGGCTGTTGGAATTTCTGGAGTTTTTATTTCGTTTTTGTGATCTTTAGAACCCGTAGTAACCTATCTGTACCATTACACCCTCTATTGTTGGTATGGGATGACGATAGAGCTATATTATATCTACCTCAAGGTTGAGAGAATTTGAGCTCCACGTCTTGAAATACAACGATCTTTCATCAACTAGTATTTCTATCTTACATATCATTCAGTAACAGATGGTGACGGCGGACAGGAAAGTTCTCTTGATCATAACCATTCCTCAACACTTCGGCAACTTGTAATGACCTCATCTACACTGGGATTGAGTTATATACAGTGGCATCATGGGATATGGGATTTCAATCTCGTATTTTGTTTAAATCTTACGTAAATTTGTCGTTTGGCTCAAGAATACGTTTTCAGTAGTTTAAAGTCATGGGTATTGTCATTATGACTTCAATTGTTATCATTGAAAAGGAGAACTGGATTCTGCGCGAACAGAATATGTATTGTTTGTTTTCCTATGCCAACCTTACACGACATTAGTGCTCTCAATCACCGTCAACACAGTATTGCCATGAAATAGACTATTTGTTCCTTCAACTGGCAATACTTTAACCTTTACAATTGCCTTCTTGAACCTTTGTTTAATACTCAATTAACTACTTAATAAACTAAAAATAAGTTGTCTCTCCGGTTTGAACATGAAGCCATATCAATTATTTCCTTGCAATCGTTCTCAGCCTCTGTTAAATCCTAACCGTGAAACTTCTTCATTGAGTCACTTCCTGATTAGTGTAGCCTTTTATTGCTAACTGCGAACATTTCGTTCATGGAGAGTTCAATAGGGGGGAAAGTTTTCAAAGAAAACATGACTTTTAGGAAAATGCTAATATAATGAAAATATCTGATAGCCACAGAATCCAATAGAGCGCGGCTAGGCTTGGAGGGGGAGCACGCAAAAGGAATTTTGCACACGTGGCACGAGATAACCCTAAGAAAACACAAAACGACAAGTCTGAGGATAGAAATGTCTTGTAGAATATTAGAATATTAAGACATAAGAGAGCACAACTTTCTAAAAGCAAATCATTGGTGTTTTAACTCCTGCCCCTTTCTTCAAAACTGGAAGAATATTTTTTACAATAGAAGCGTAAAAACCAACTTTATAAACAGTGTAAGTAAACAATGTGTCTCAAACATTTTTTGATAAGTAGAAAAATATGGAGAAAGGTATTCAAATCGTAGGTTTATGTAAGGTGCAGTGGCTGTTCCGTTCACGCACGTTTTGCAAAACAACTAAAATATTATTGCAAATGCTAAACATATCAGTTTTGAAAACATTTCATGACCTCTCAACCTGCGGCAGCTGTGGGGGAATTTGCTGGCAGGCTTGCAGATGATCCACAAGAACAAATCGTAAACGCACTCTTATCCACAGTCAATTTAACTGAGATTTATGATAGTGCTCATAGATTGCAGAGGTCTGTCACAACATTCAGTAAAACCACATTGAACAGACATTTATATTGAATTACCACAACCCATCAAAATACAAATAAAACACAGGAAGTGGACGGTGATTGGTTAGTAAAGAATCTGGGTGGTGTTAGTTGATTCGTGTTAGCCTGCGATTGGTTAATTTTTGATTTTGACCTACGTGACATCGTTGCCATTATAAACACACGAGAAAAATATAACACATGTTACCACCTAGGTTCGAGCCGTGGAGACGAGCAATCTTGGCGTATGTTCTATCAACTAGCTTGTGGTGGACCGCTCTGAAAATATTTCCAAATGTCTTTGGATGTATGTTGTATTTCAGACCTATATCCGATCTGTCATTTATATCCAAGCTAACAGGGAAAGTCGTGTCTCAGCAATTTCTGCAGTACATAAGCGAAAAGAATTTAGGTGAATTATTTCAATCGGCGTATAAACGTATGCACAGTACTGAAACCTCTTTGGTAAGAGTAAGCAATAACATTCTTCTTGCTCTGGACAACCATGGAACAGCAATACTTCTTCTTTTAGATTAATCTTCGGCATTTGATACCGTGGATATTTTGATTTTACCTAACAGAGTGGCCATTCGTTTTGGAGTTAGATGATCAACATTGTCTTGGTTCAACTTGTACCTCCTAAATTGGTACCAAGATGTCAACATTAGAGGAGAGAGATCCAGCAAACGTCCAGTAAAATGGGGTTCCATCTCTACAATAATGACACGCTGATATACCTTTCCTTTAATTGTCAAAACATCGACGAACATAAAAATGCTATGGATCAGATTGAGCTTTGTGTCACTGAGATACATACATGGATGCAAGCAAACAATTAAAGTTAAATAGAGACAAATGCGAGCTTCTCTTCATAAGTTCAAGACATCGCTCTCAACGGGATGAGGGTACTATCTTGATTGGCGGTGAACGAGTGCAGTCTTCCGTAGAGGCTAAGAATTTAGGGGTAGTTTTTGACAATAAACCGTGCTTTGAAGGGCACGTTAAGTCAGCAGTTTTCAGCAGGAAAATTGCGAATATTAGAAATTATCTTTCGGAAGACTCTACTGCTACTTTAGTCTATGCGATCATCACCAGTAAGCTAGATAATTCGAACGCTCTTTTGTATGGACTGCCTGGCAATCTCATCCAAAAGCTTCAGGCTGTCCAAAATTGCGCCGCTCGTTTAGTTACACAGAGTTTGAAATTTAATCGCGCAACACCTCTTCTTAAAAGACTGCATCGGCTGCCCGTGAAACAGCGGATTATCTTAAAATACTGATACTGGTTTACAAGTCCTTTCATAAACTAGCAGCAGAGTATCTAAATAATCTGTTACATCCTTATTGCCCTGTTCGTACTTTATGATCTTCCAACGAGCAGTTATTACGTGTACCAAGATCTAGACAAAATGACATATGGAGACTGAGCATTTTCAGATGCTGGTCCAAAACTATGAAACAATCTTCCCGTTGAATATAAACGAAGTGGCACAGTTGAGAATTTAAAATGGAATCACACAACTTATCTTTTTGAAATTGCAGTTTCTTAATAGTTTTTGTTAGGCACCGAATTTTTAATGTATATAGGTAAAACCTTCACTTTTAAAGTTGTAAAGCGCCATAGCACAGGTAGTGTACATTTGTATATGTATACACGAACGAGTTGTTTGCCGGATACGGATCATTCTTACACAATGGAATCAAGCAGCTGGCTTATCTTAGTACTACTTTTCGTCGTCTGCATTTATTATGGAGTTCATTTTGAAAGTCTAGGTCGCCATGCTTGTCGTTGCAAGGCCAAGCTCCACAGGACACAGCGATTGCTTCCACGCGGGCTTCATGACAACACCGCGACAGTTGAAATACCTGGGACAATGCCTCCCATAGAAATTCTTCCTGAAGAGGCAAATAATGGCTCCATGAAGTGCATTTGGGGAAAGGCCTGTAAAGGGCTTAGAGGACTTAAGATGCATCAGCGCTCATGTAGAAGAATTAAAACTCTCAGTACCGATGTGTGTCACATTCCCGATGATCACTCTGCTTAAGAAATTAACGTAGAGGGAGAACTTTCGGACACTCTTTGGGAAAATCCATTTTTAAACCTGGTGTGATCTTTACCAACAGGAATGGGATCTGGAAACTTTATATTTCTATGCTCACTTGCCATGTGAAGTAACTGCATGCGAAAATCCGGACGAGTCGCTTGAAAACTTCAACAATACTGTGTACAACTATTTCCGTGATAATTATTGATGCCGGGATACTTCGGCACACGATCGAGAACTGCATGACAAATACGTACATCGTACAAAGGCCCAATTGAAGAAAGAACTGATACAACTGAAACTCTACCCCAACAACACCATAGCCACCAAGTTTGTTGCCAGATTATTAAAAGCTAAATTAGATAACAATGTTCCAAATGTGTCTGCTGTGGACCATAATATGAAAGTACGGAAAAGTTTTTGGTCGTATTGTAAACAGTTTATTGATAGAAAATTGCGTATAGTGCCACTCTTTACAAAAATGGTGTGCACCCAGTACTTCCGAGAAGGCTTCTACTGCATAAATCCTAGAAAGATATTTAGGATTCCAGAATGGGCTCCGAAGATCCAAGAGCCGAACATATTGTTTGACATAACACCTCCAAACTACAAGGAAGTATGTAATGTTATTAGGAAAATGAAGGCATCAGCTTCACCGTGCCCACTTGAACAAATATCCATAATCTGTTTCAAACGCTGCCCGTATCTCCGTACCTTCCTAACAAGTTTTTGTCTCAAAGTTTGGAAAGAATAGCGTTTACCCAGTGCATGGAAGAAAGGTACGACGATTTTGATTCATAAAAAAGAAACTGCTCCTGAGCCATGTAATTTTTGTCCGATAACCCTAGAAAGTGTTCCTCTCACAATTTTCACCTCTTTTCTTCGAAACAGAATCTACAGCTATCTATGTGCAAATAGTCTCTGCGAGAATAAAATTGAAAAAGGATTGTTACCTGATGCTCGGTTAAAACAACGTAGCGTAACGGTGACATTAATTGACCTTAGAAATGCTTTTGGGGAAGTAAATAATAATTTAATCCAGTCAGTGCTAAAGTATCATCATATTCGTGACGAGATATGTAGCATAGTTAATAATGTCTACTCACAGTTCTTCACGGCAGTTATTACAGATTCGTTTATATGTGATTTCGTGAGAGTCAAGAAAGGAGTCCTACAAGGTGATTGCCTTAGTCCCTTGTTATTTCATATGCTGATGAATACTTTTGTTCGCTTTATCCAGAAAGACGAATTCAGGCAACTCGGTCATCACTTAGTGAAGACATTTTGCCGCAACACTGGTTCCAGTTTGCTGACGTCGCTTCATCAGTTACATGTATCGAGAGAGAAAATCAGATCTTGCTAAACACGTTTAGTCGCTGGTGGAATTGGTGCGGTATAATAATCACAGTCAATAAATGCCATTCCTTTGGTCTCAAGAAGTCAGGAACTAGAACGACGCGGTTCAGACCTTAGCTATTCTTCAATAATGAAGTGAACAACCAGTAGATATCGACGAGTCCTTCATTTACTCGGTAGATCATTTGATTTCAAGATGTCAAACTCCTTCCACAAAGAAAGACTCATTAAAACTACTACATCCTTGATGGACATTGCCACAGCGCTGCCACTTCATCCGAGGAATAATATGCACATATGTAAGCGATACGTTCTTTTTAAAATAAGTTGGGATCTAACTATTGTCGACGTTGGCTTCGACAACAAGATCTCTTCTGATCTTCGATTATGGCTTGAAATTCCAATATCCGGCACCTTAGAAATCCTTCAGCTCGCCCGTAGTTAATACGGTCATGGTATCGTCATGATCTCTAACAGATACACCCAATTTCAAGTCACGTTTAGAAGCAGACTCGCCACGTTAAAAAACGCTGACGTTTGTTTATGTAAAAAGATCACTTCAGCCAAATCCAATGTCCAATTCGACAAGTATAAATACACTAGAGAGGCTATCAGGGACCACAAGCACTAAAACAAGCAGATGGAACCCAGCCATGTCATCAGACTGTATCCTCTACTCACTGCCCCAGACCCTTGGCCATGTTGGTGCTGGCTGGGCTGTTACACTAAACGAAAAGTGTTACAATTGGCGGCATAACTCGGTTCTCTAAGCCCGATCTTGAAGTTTACGCCGACATAGATGAAGATTCTCCATTCCTGAGCCCCAATGTCATAACAGGAGACGATAAGCGGCCAGACATTGTTGTCCTGCGAGAACGCAAGCTTTTTTTTATTGAACTAACAACTGGATTTGAGACAAACCTTGAAAGCAACTCAAAGTTCACGGAAAACTCGTATCGTATTCCGATGAAAGATCTGTCAAGGACATACAATGTAGTGTTTGTAAACCTTAGTATGAATATTATAGGGATCATTAACACAGGCGTCGACAACTTGCTAACATTTCTAAAGTCCATTGAACTAAATAACGAAGAATGCTGTCCGGAAGACTATTTAGCATTTGGTGCACTTGTTACATCTTCTGTAGACGAGGAAAGGAATGGACAAGTTCAGCACTTATGAACTGGTGAAACGCTCTTTGGTGTCCTGTGTGTCATGAGTAATAGTTGAGAGAGAGTGGCATTGGGAGGTTGTGTTTGTGAGTATGTATTTCGTGTAAATTCGGAATAAAGGCTTGAAATTTGAAACGTTATTATTATCATTATTATTTCGTCTTGCGTACCTTCTCAGAACTTATAATTTTAGGTGTTTTGCTCTCGATACTGCATTGCACATTATGTAAAATGTGGAATACAGAAACAGACTGACATGACAAGGTTTTTTCTCTTTTGTTACAAGAAAGATCAAGGGGTTTCTTTGACTTCTTTTAGTTTGCAGACGTTGATTCCAAAATATATAAGAGCACATGGGCAGCAAGCGAGAGACGCTTGTTTGAAAGAATTAACGGAATAAAGGAAGAAAATAAAAACACAAACAATCATTATGTGCAAAAACGAAACATTTCAGAAATTTCGCATTCTGCAATAGTAATGAAGTATATGTAATGTTTCATTGAAGTCATTGAAGTGTTATGGCCAAATGCGATGCCGTGAGCGTTTAGGATGTGGAACAGATCTCGTACGCTTTGGAACGTAAGCCTACGCATCTATATCATACCCACTGATCTCTAAAAACACTGGATCGAGCATCTTTCAACTCAAAGTGAGGTCAGTCGCTGGATGCCATTTTAGTCCTCATGAAACAAAGCTTATAAACAATGTTGCATAACATGGCAACCTTTATGCGCTATTTTAGTGGAGACCAGTACTCGTCACTACACTTTTTCGCTGATTGCAACAACGGGATACTCGATCCAGTCTTTTTTAGAGATAAGTGATTACACCACGGTGCCAAACTGTAATGTATATTCACTTGATCCCGATTCGTTAATGATGACAGTCCGTGTTCTGCTACTGTGGTAGAGGGGACATCCTACATCTGCAACTTGTCCTTCAATTGAAGTCCTTTCCCTAAGGTGCATCCTTAGCTCCATCGGTTTCTTTTTAGCTTTAAGATTCCCACTTATGCCTCCACAAGATCTGCTCGAGTGACGTTGAGTACGTTTGTACAACGAAGGCCTTTGGGAGTTTTGTTATTGTTAAGTCCTATTAAAGCAAATTCTAAGGGCTTTTTTGTGTAGGTTTATCTTCTGGAATTCAAATGACATATCCATATATATGTACCACCTTACCTGAGCATCTTTGGTTATAACACGGCTTCCAAATTGTTCATAGAGACTTATTTTTGGCCATCGGTGTCAAGTCGTGGCCCGAAGTGGTTGTAATGGCATAGATCAAGTTTTTCCACGGCCACTTTTGGAGCTGCTCGACTGTTGCAGTTTTCTTGTACATTATTACTGCACAGTTGGTCGTTTAGTCAACAAGATCTGTGATCTACTTATATAGATCTCTTAGAAGGAGTGAATTGTAATGTTTCTTATTGCGCAGCGTGCTGACATGTCAGTAGAACTGTAGAGTAAATGATCATAGTATCTTACTCTCTTCCTTCTATTATTGTTGCCCCTTTGCAAAGTGTGTAACTCATTGAACTCCACCCTTTAATGCCTTTTTATAAGTGAAAATGTTCAAGAATAAGAACCTGTCATTTACACCTCTTTTCAAGGTACAGTTCCGAAAATTCGAGTATTTATATTCAATACAAGCCCCAAGTGTCATGATAGACTATTTTATAAACACTTGATGTGTATGTATTTATGATTTCCTCTTCCCGTGACCTGTTAACAACCTTTGTCCTAATACTAACTACCAATCAAATACTAGAACACGAACCTTGATCACTCCTTGATTATCCTTAACCTATTAAAGCCTTTCGTTGTAATTTAATATTCTCTGATTGGTCAGTTACTTGTATAAATGAGAAACATTGTAAAGCCCTGGCCCTGGTGACTGAGAAACTGTGAGAAAGATCACACACCAAATAGATAAAAAAGACGAATGTTTCTGTAAGAAATTCCTTTCGAGTATCCAAAAGGTTCATTAACGTCTCTACTAAATATATCGCAAAGGAAGCTAGCAGTTGCATGGGTACCGGGTATAATGCTATTGAGTTCACCACTATAACATTTGACAGAGTTAATGTCAATGAGGTAATACCAGTATAGATTAGCAACGCGATATGGGGTCCCTGCTTTCTTACACACAAACACACACACATACATAAACACACTGACTAAACACACATACACACACACACACACACACACATATATATATATATAGATATAGACTAGCCGGATTGTTGACTTCACTATTGCACTATATAGTGCAATGGTAAAGTCTTCGCTTTCGGAGTGGGAGATCCTGGGTTCGAACCGGGCCAGCGC
>JAAAKL020017716.1:0-10502 GCA_010016065.2 Carybdea cf. marsupialis auct. non (Linnaeus, 1758)
GCAACATGGCACGTTCCAAATATAGTGTACTTTTCGTTTCCAAGTATAGTTTACTATTTGTTCCCAAGTATAGTTGACTATTTGTTTCCAAGTATAGTTTATTATTTGTTCCCAAGTATAGTTTACTATTTGTTTCGAAATATAGTTTACTTTCTGTGTCCGAATTTCCTTTTGATGATGTCGTGTCGTCGTGCTATCCTTTGTTCTAGCATGAACAATTCCCTACTGTTAACGTGTTCACATTATCCCTTACTAGAGTTTAAAACGTCAAGAGACAAATATGAGGTGATATCCAAAATTTCATTGTAGAAAGCACCACAGTGAATTAGACGACGTTGAGCGGCTCATCAATCAGGAATTTACCCGACAAATGTAAGTATCGAGGAGTAGGTTTTAGATTGCATCAAGTACAACTGGTTCTCTATCATTGGAACTTGTAGGGGTCATAACAGATTATTCGAATTAGGAGAAAGTGACATAATTTGTATAATTTTGTCCCCACGGCTGGCTTTATGGAGTTCAGGCACATTTACACAGTTTACTGGTCTACGGGGGCTAAGAAGGTGTGCTTTGAAGTACCCCTTGCGTCCAAGTGTTGTAAATCCTTCTTGGGTTTTGTGAAATCTTGATACTTTACCTACATTGTTTCTTTAGTGCGTTGATGCTTTGCGGTATCAGTCCCCATCTTAATCTTCTGTGAAACAAAATGTAAAAGTTGCATGGAATGTTATTTTCACTTGCATATGAGCTTCGGTTTGACGCTGGCGAAGGGATAATATATGATTATTGAAAGCTATGCGGTAGTGCAGTTTGATTATGTAGAGAAGGTTTTTCAAGGGAAACAAAGCAGGGCCTGTTCGCGATACGGCTATAGATACGTGAATATTAAAGGCAACGTCGTCTGTCAAGAGTAACAGTTTATCGACTAGGGGCGCTGTCTAAGTGGAACACTTAACTCCAGGGGCCTAACAATTACATGACCTTACCATCAATTTTTTTATCTCAGAAAAAACAAGTGCAATGTGTCATTGTATTTTTATTTTCTCATGTAGGTACTTAGACAAGAAGAAGGTGACAGCGCGAGAAAGAGTTAGTTTTGAATATCGCTGGGGTATTCGTGCGAAAGAAGAAGTGTCTTATAGATGCATTCTTGGATTTGTTTCAGAGGTCAGTAGATATCTTTGCTTGTGGTACCTTAATAGCTATTGTTTGCGAACATTGTGTAGCCGTTACTTATTTTGTTGTGTATCAGTCTTGAAGAACTCTTGGTAAGTTAGATCATTTACAAACAGTGTGACTGGGTTCGGAATCTATCCACTAGAACCTCAAATTGATGTCGCTTCATTTTGTGCATTGGAGTAGCTTAGTGCAGAATGGCCCCAGAGTAAGGTGGAATATGACCTGTCGTATACGAGCTCCTTCTCTTGCTGTTCACTAGATATTCCTACTGCACTTGCAAATAATGGAGTAATTTGCCCTGTAATGATGATGATGATGATGATGATGATAGTGATGATAATGATAGTGATGATAATGATGATGATGATGATAGTGATAATAATGATGATGATGATGATGATGATGATGATGATGATGATGATGATGATGATGACGACGACGACGATCATGATGACGACGACGACGATAATGATGAAGATGATGACGCTCTTGCTGCTGGTTGTGCCACTGCTGCATACTGTCATAGACAATGACGATTGTAATGGTGTAATGGTAATGGTGGAGATTATTTATGGATCATGCATTACGGGATTGCATATAACAGCTATTTATTTAACATCCATCACACGTGTCTTTTATCATGTTTTTCTGCCTCTTCAACTGTTTCAGGTATATGGTGTTAGCATAGAAAGCTGGAAAACTCATTATAAATTAGTTCTAGAAACAGAAGGAGTCACATCGGGTGCTGCAGATCAGGAGTGATGCTTTGAGAGACTACAGGAGCATCTTGTAGTGGTTTCAGTGCATCCTGAAACATATACTTACGGGCAACACTTCCATCTCATTGCCCCGACGATTGCGTTCTTTCAACTGAAGCTTCCATTCAAGTAAGCAGGCTGAGAAAGGAGTAGACGAGACTACATTTGTAAATCGTGGGTGATATTTGTGTCTCGTTTATTTTGTCGACTCCTATCATTGATACGCGTTTCTAAGTACATCAAAGTTTTAGATATTCAATGTTGGACAGATTTCTGTTTCCTGTCTAGTTTCGAATCCAAAGTATTTTATAGCCAATATGTTGATAGTCTGGTTGCTTTGATTGGGTTCTCGTGGCTAGCCATTGATAGATTAATTGGTATTTGTATTGAGATGTGTTGAGTTATTTGTAAATAGAAATCGTTAACGTGGAATTGAAACATCTTTGTAATGTTGTTTCTTACTTTGCACGTTGGTTTGTTATGCTAAAATTTAAATGTGCGAAAAAGTAATATTTTTCGTCTTGCTTGACATTTTCCACCGTCACTGGTCACAATAATCATCTTGTGCGAGGAGGAATCTGTTCTCGGGGTGATTGAGGAGGGGAGGAGAGAATTACAACATTCTTTTGTCAACAAGAATCTTTGTTTGAAAGCCATATTCTTTGAATCAAGAAGCCACTCCTCTTTCAACGAAAGAGTTTGTTTACCACACACGTGTTATTTTTATGGCGTACTAGAATCTTCCATTCCTGTAGAAATTCATCTCAGCAGTTTGCAAAAAGGGTTGGGTGATCCTCATTTTGATCGATTCATGATAACATGTTTACTCTTAACAACATTACCTATCAACAAGATATCGGAGACAGTCGAAGAGGAAGTCGGTGGCGATGTAGAAGATTAGTACCTTGATCTACACACTGTACATTAAGACTGGCACGATTTATGTATATGTGTGTGAATGTATGTATGCATGTTTATAGGGAAAAGAGAATGACTAAAGAGGAATCATGGAAATTCGCTACTCAGAGTTTCATTCTATTGCAATCTTCGATTCGCCATGTATCGAGCACTCTTTACAGAATTGTTACTTACGTTCTGCAATATGTATGTTTATATGTATGTACGTATGTATGTATTTTGCAATCAGATTGCAAAACAAAAACACAATATTTATACACAAACAAGACTCCCCCAAAAACCAAATCAAAACACTGTCGAACACCTATCGAAAAGTCAAGCCCAAAGAAACTACTTGAATACATTTAGAAAGTCGAGATTTCTCCATTACATCTATCATTGGAAGGATAACCCTCCTTCCCTGACATATGACAATAAGTCAAACGGGTGTAGTATTTGTGTAACAGATATCAGATCCTAGGCGGCCAGTTTTATGTTTTGTGTTAGACCTATGTATCTTTATATTGTGACGTTTTATAACACGGATGTAAATAGATACACGCCACCGTGATGGAGGCTATTTGCGCACGATGTTTTCCGTCTTCTATTGGACGGAAAGTAATATATATATGTGTATATATGTAGTATAGAACTCAATAAACATGAAATGCATACTGCGCTGGTGGGGATCGAACACAGGATCTTCCACACCGAATTCGGGATCGAATTTCCTACTTGTCCCTGTTTAGTACAGTGGTAAAGCCGGCGTTTTCAGTGTGGAAGATCCTTGGTATAAGACTGATGTTTATCAGATTTCATGTGAATCGAGTAATACGATTTTCGTCCTTATTTTGTCCTTATTTCAAACCTGCCAGGTGTGAAGAAACCTTTGCCTTGGAGCCGTATTTGATTGAACTATTACTGCTGCATTATGCTTATCTGGTTGTGTAAAGCTACACTCTTTTTTATAAGAACAAGTAAAATTCAACTGTGCAATTTTCAGGCTGAGTTGCTCTTAGTTCGTTCTTAATACATGTTACTTTTGTTTGCAGAGGTAGCTAGGTCAACTAATTAATCCTACCTCAAAGTGGTTATTCAGCGAAGGGGCCAAGTTTTCGGTGGTCTTGTATGTAAAATTCTACCAGTTCTTGCAAGCTGCTTATATAAGTTCTTAACATCTTGGGAGACCCAGTCTGACTTTGTTCTTAGATTACTCTTAAATTATGGGCAAATTTCGTAAAAACGTAAACAGTTCAAGATATATGCCCTATAAAGACCATTTATCTTCAAGCAATTTATATCAAGATGGAGATTTCAAATTGGTAGTTGCTACCAGTTTTCAGGGCCAGGCCAAGAGTGAAATGGAGAGAGGGCGTAGCATAATGCAAAAGCGCTAGATATGATACATCGCAACCGCTGCCTTTATCTCATCGAAGGTTTTCTTGTGTAGTGGTAACATTTCATGTGCAAAAACCATGGTGATGGAGAGTACCCCTCTTTGACACAACCCTGTTTGAGTATATCATTCGACTTGGAAGCTTACGGCAAACACAAGACATGCATCTCCTTGTGAATCATGAATAGTAGAAGCCGAAAGTTTCACCCAGTAGCCGTTCCCTGCCATCCCACCTCTACCCCAAGGTAACTGCGTCGTGGCACAATGACGCTGCATCGATGTTTGTTTTGCTGCCGCAGCTAAAGAAATCAGCTTATTTGTGTGAGGGCCATGTTGCGCCGTTAACGCCTACAAAGCTTATGGACAGCAGACGTCATTGCTGTGTAGCCTTTGTGATTGGTGGATTTCAAATCTTGTCGGTTAGCGCCGAAATTTAAATATCATCTTGGCACTGTTTTGCCCATCGAACACATTTCTATGAATTTACTTTCATGGATACCCAGATTCGAATTGGTTATCAGAATGGTAAGCCTTTAGATATTACCAGAGTTAACAGTAATGAAGTTGTAAGCTAGAGAGATTATGGAGAATGCTAGTATTATGTGTGAGAAGAATATCGGCTCTCTCCGATTTATTTCGCGTCCTGAGCCTGTTCCTAACGAAGTTTGCACATCACCACCGAGATTACAGTTAGCTTGTTTCTCAAAGCCACCCAGGATAGCCTTCGATGATGTTGAAGTTGGAACTACATCAGTGCAAACGCTACATGTGTCCAATCCCAATGAATACTCAGTTCGACTGATTGTCACTCCAGTCCCTGAGGAGAAAGGACTCAGAATTCTTTCACGTGGTTTGGAGGAGGATCACGAAGTTGAAATGTCCATATTTGAACCTTACGAAGATAAGTCCTTTTCAATAACATGGACGCCAAAGTCGTATGGGAAAATGAGAGCAAATTTAAGTTTCAAATGGGATGGAGGACCTAGGCTGACATGTATTGTCTTTGGAAACTGCCCGGAGAAGACTGATTTGCAGGTATGTTGATAGCATGTTATTTTCAGATAATAGATAAATTCAAGCCATTGGATGATCATGAACTTGAGAAAATTTGTCCCGCGCAGCCTAGTGGATGGAGCTTTTAGAGGGATTGAGAGAGAATATAAGGTTCTTAGGAGGGGGGATTCGCCAAATTGTGGCTGATAATCTTACAATTCAAATAGGTCTAAGGAAGTACCGGTACTGAGAAACAAACAGCAGACCGGTTGAAAAAGCAAACACTCAGAGGAGGTATATGACATCTTCACTCACAGGAAAATAATGCCAATCGAGTGTGTGGGCCTTGGCCTCCAAATCTCACTCACTAGAAGACCCGGCGCTTATAGGGTCGTGATCACGTGAGTGCAGTGCTATTGTAGTATTAACACCCCTCACCCTTGCGAGTTTCAGATACGTATTTTTCAGCAAATATAAGTATGGCAGTCGATTGTACAATATTTATACCATATATCGAACATATATAGCACTCATGTAGTGATACAAGCATATAATGAAACGGCGTACCGGTACCCTAATATACCGGTAAAAGTCGGTGGCGATCTGATGCCAGAAATTATAACTTCGAGTCCGGGAGGTGAACCTGTGACTCCACATGAATTCCTCAAGACAATCCTCCAGTATATATAGAACCCAAGTAAGCATATGGGTTGTGGATAACTGTGCCAAGCAGTGCGCTTGATTTGAACAAGGATTGCCCATTGAGGGCGTATACCAAACACCGGTGAACGTACTACCGTTAGCGTTACCAATCAGGTGCTGTCACTCGTAATACTAAGTCTTTTTCAATGTCTAAACTGCTCTAGATTTGTTGATCAATCTTTCTACAGCGTCCTTATACTCCCTTGATTTCTTGTTGACTATTTCCATTTCCTGCAGTTTCAATACCTCCCCTATCTCGTTTATTAGCCAGAGCAAATAAATAATAGCCTGTGTGGTTGTGGATAGCCTCCCATAAGAAGTATCCGATATCATATAATATATATCTATATATTGCTCACTCTGGCTGGGCAATAGGTTACGCTCGATATCGAGTATGCCACCAAATATGTATATTGTTGTTATATGTTGCTATTGTTCAAGTTTCGTGTTGCTTTTTCAGGGCAGGAAAAAGCTCAAGAAAGGATGGTTGCAGAAGTATCGAGCACCAAAGCCTGGTAACAAGAATAAAGAGAATATGAAATCACGACGTACAAACACTCCCAACCAGAAGCTTGAAAAAACCCCTGTAAGGAAGAAAGATGACCGAAATGCTACAGAGAGAAGCTTTGGAACAGAAGCTCTTGTAAACATTTCCACTCCAAGAAGAACAACCTTTGCAGTCAAGAAAGATGGGGGAAGTGAGGGCAATTGCAAAATAGAGGGGTGGAGAAGCAACTTTGAGCAAGTTCTAAATATCGAGGCTGAACATGATCCGTTCGGGAATCTGGCACTTCAACCAAGACATAGCAGTCCAGAAAATGAGTCAATGAGAACATTCTTGCAACATATGGAAGATATGTCAGCATTGAAAACTGAACAGGATCTTATCAGTTTTGATGCGACTGTTCTGGCTTTGCACAGGTCAGATCTGCAACTTCAAATGGACAGTAGTCACACCAACAAGCTTTCAGTAGAAGAGAGTGGAGCTACATATGTCAAACAAAGTGATACTTTCACCCCCATACAAATGCCACCTAATAAAACTTATGAACTGTGCAAAGAAAGTGGAGAGAAGAAGCATGTCTCAGATTTAATTTCAGAGATGTCTCCAGAGGCAACCAGAATGTCTTCAGTAACACCCCCCAAAGAACAAACTGATATACTCAGAATGGACAAGGAAAGTAGCTGTTATAAAATCCCAAGTGAGTTTTCCCCATTACTTGAAGTTTCACCAGAGGCACAGAAAGAATCAACTACTATTCTAAATGCTTCATTTGAAATTGTTGAAAAGAGTCAAAATATAACACATAAATTATCTTCTGAAGTTACTAAAAGTTGTAAACAAAGAACCACTCCCCTTCATCAGACTGCTAATGAACCAAAACTTAGCAGACAGACCACAGTAGACAGTGAGAAGGTACCAACAAGTTCCAGTTCAGATGGAATTGAGAGGAAAAATTTGCCCAGAACTCCTTTTTCAGGAAACCAAACAAAGAATACCTCCAATTCTACAAGACAGTTGTCTTCAAAAGCTAAACCCAAGAAGGACAGTAAGGGTAGAAAGTCAATAGAGAACACCTCATGTGTTGCTAATACCATTACACCTGGCAATAGAAGTTACAACACAGTGTCATTAAATAGAAGTGAAAGGAAGAGAAGTCAGGAATCAGGTAAGCCCTTTTTGGCATAGATTTTTTGGCATTAGGTTCTCAATATAATTATATTACAATAAACAATATATTGTAGTGATATCTTCTTTCTTCTTCTTTCTCAGTTTAACATCTTCTTTTCCCATTTATGGGGTTTGACAGTTCACCATCCGTCTCTATCTGAGACATCATCTTCCACCAGTCCATGAGCTCTCATATTCTCCGGTACTATCTTCAACCAGATCTTCTTTGGTCTTCCTGGAGGTCTTCTCCCAGGTACTTCCTAGGGCTCTTGTCAGTGGTTCTCCTTCCTCTCTGCAACGTACATGTCCATACCATCTCAAACAGGCTGAGACAAGCACATCTCTGAGTTGTTTCACTTCACACCGCTGCACAACGTCCTCACTCCTGACTAGATTTTGCAGTGTCACTCCAGCCATATGGTGTAGCATCCTTTGGTCATAGCTTATCCAGCGACTGGGGGAGTAGGCCAGCTCAACTCATTGCAGGTCCCAAGCCCAGATAAATGGGAAGGATTGCCCATAGGGAAGGGCACTGGAGGTAAGAAAACCCAAGCACCAACCACATGATAGATGCTTCATAGTAGTGATATAAATTTTTATTTTCCCTGGAGCATCCTTTCCATTTCTTTGCAGTCTGTTAGTAGAACATTTCATTTATGCTATGAACACAAGGACAAGAGGATCCTTCTCAGTTTTGTTATGTGATTATGACTCATTAAGGGTGTGTAGAGGATCTTGAGTAAGGAGTTTTCCCTCCACAACCATGTAGGAAATGATAATATATACATTTCATGTATAAATATTCTTATTTGCTGTTTTCTTCAAGTCCCAAGTGCAGCCAGAAAGACTCTCATCAAGGCCACACTACCAGTCAAGAGATTAAAGCTTGTCAAACCACCAGCATCGACTATGGCACGTCACCCACTTCCGTATGCAACGAAGAATACATTTTATGATGAGAAGTGGATGCAGAAGCAAGAAAAAGGTGAGCATACTTTATATGGAGGAATAAAGCATCAAGTGTCTGTAAACCAGGAATATGTTTTTGGTTGCTTGGATGTTCACTTTGAAAACTGTTGTAACTGTAAAAGGTGTAACTGCTGATTCGATTAAGGTATGCATTGAAATTGTGTGTTGTGGTAACAGTTGCTGGTCCTCATGCTTGCTTCAGGGTTTCTACTTTTTTCCACTTCCAATTCCAAGGAGAAAGAAGAGGACATTTTGAGGTAAGAGGTGTCTCCTGCAGAGCAAAATGAGGAGGAAGCTCTTCTTTAATATTTGATAAGCAAATACAACTGGATAAAACTGCCATTTACATTTGACACAAGGAATTGTAATCAAAATAATGTACTAAATTAAACTACTTTTGGAGTATCACTTTATGGGAAAGAATACACATACTGATGTTTTCAAAGTCATCAGCAGTAAATTTTACAGTGTTTTTTTTTAATTCCAATTTTAGCATTTACAAGTTGGTTAAACTTTGTGCTGACTCCATCAGAAGATTTGGTTGATTCTTCAGAGAGAATTTCTGTTGCAGGTACTTTAATTATTGTTTTATATCATTGTCTAATTTTGTATACCTTTTGTATACCTTACCTATGTATATGTATATATATATATAGCTTTCGAAACTTGTCATTTCTTCATCAGGTCAATCTACAGTTGGATAGGTTACAAGCTCTTATAAACAGAATTAAAAGCAATAAAATGTCTAAAAAGAATACCCTCATGCTTAAAAATATTTACATCTAAAAAGACTACTAGTATTAAAAATAGAATGTCTTAACACATGTGTTTGATACCATTGATGGAATGCACAATACAACAGTAGAGAGCCTGATAATAATGTACTATGCTTTTAAACACTGTGCACACCCCTTTGCAGAGGCTAGGGTGGTGCTCATGTAAATGGGACTTGTTGGAGCAGAGAATACTTTCAGACCAGATGCCCTTCCTGTCATCATCAATGGCCCTTCTGGGATTTGAACCTTGACCCGCTTGAACTGAAGGTAAGGAACTTATCCATTAGACAACGGCCGCTATACTAAGTAAAAAGGGAAAGTGAGATTATCTTAGATCTCATATTCTATCTGCTGACATTCATCAGACAGCAAGGAAAACCTCAATGACCTTTCTGTTTATAATTTACCTTACCTTACAATTTTGAAGTCATGTTATTTGCCCATAAATAATTTGGCAACAAAAGTGACCTGGACTGGAGATGCTGGCATAGAAATTTTTGTTCTGAACAAAAAAACTTTTTTTGCAAAAATTGTCATACTTAACTAGCAAAAGAAGGTGTGCTCAATCATTTTTCACCATCCTCATGCTGGTTGTGGATTGAAACAATAGATGTGTGTTTTAATTGTTCATTCTTTGATATATTACCGTAGACCCTAGATGGATATTGTTTGTGTTTTTTTCCTTTCATCATTATAGACACCTCAAAAAGTCAACCAATTGCACCTTCAAGAGAAGATCTCTCCTACCGTGCATACTCAGCCAGACGTAGAATGGCAAGGCTACGTTATTCAGCATGCTCATTATACCAGTCAGATTTGCTCTCTGTGATTATTTGTAAAGTGGAAAGTGAGGTAGAAAGGGGTAGGCTTGCCATTAGAGAAGATCGGCGTATAGAGGCTGATATAGGTGAGACTAGCACCAAATTTTTGTTTAACAATCAGTTTATCATGTAGCCTTGTTTCTAGCTGTCTGCTTAGTAAATCTTTTTGCATTTATGGCAACTGAGATTATATTTGTTCTTGTTCTTATATTTTGTAAAGTTATACCAAATGACGCAGTAAATATAACAGCACTTAGCCAAATGCAGAAGTTACAGAGAGTGAATCTACAGGAAACTGTAGAAAATGCGACTTGAAACTGTGCAGTATTTGCAAAACAA
>JAAAKL020017717.1:0-10502 GCA_010016065.2 Carybdea cf. marsupialis auct. non (Linnaeus, 1758)
GCAAGGAATGGCAGTACATCACAGTTACAGTGAGGCATCAAAACAAAACCATATTTGAACAAGGGTAAGTGCATTCCTTTTTTCTTCTTTGCATTATGTACCTAAACATTCATATCAACTGAAATGTATTTCGCCTTTCACCACCAAGAAAATATTATAGTTAAATCACATCACGTGATAAATTACGTCACCATAATACAAGACTATGTTTCACTGCTCTTAACAGCTTAGTAGACATCACAATTATCAATCTCTCATCATACATTCTGATGAGCATCACTAAGCATTATCATGATTTTGCTCCATGACTACCCAAGCAGGCAACTTATATTGCAATTATATTTTCGATATTTGCGGTTAATGGACTGAATTAAATCTTTATGGATCAAAGGAGCTTAAGTTCTGTCCCGCATGGTTTTTTTTTCAACCAAAGCATGCCTTCTTCTTGGTCATATTTGAAGCGCTTATCAATCCTACGATCTGTGAAAATTTTCTTTACTAAAACTTAGAAAAATGGAATTCTTTATTTTTAATATAGTCTTATTTACCTAATTTGTTCTTATTTCTCCTAACATACTTTAATTATGAAAGGAGTTTGATGGAAAGATTGTGGAAAACAGTCCTACACTCTGTGTCCCTGTTACTTTTTATTTAAAGCTCGGCTCTCTCAAACTGCATATTTAAGACTGACTTAAAACGAAGCAGTGCCACTAGAAAAATATAAACAACAAATACAGACAAAGAATTTTAAAAGTTGTCTTCATCATTTCATTGATGGTTGCGTAATAAACGCGGAGGTAATAAATTTTTCAGATCTGGTACTTTCTGAGGACGCTTTCTTAGAGCTGATGAAATTGCAAGCAACAAGTGGACATGACGTGGTGCTTGTCACTTCTGTGATCTAGTGATCAAGTGATCAGAAAACATTGAAGTAACGAAATTAGTAACCAATGTTACGGGAAAGAACGCAGACACAGATTGGGAGCGCAAACTGTCCAAACAAAACGGTTTTGTAGTGTAGTGAGCGAGCTTCTCCTGGTAGCTTTGGGGACACTGTTGGCAGCACCTCTCATGACCTCTTGCTGAAATCTGTGATCGAACGAATAGATTTCAGAGGTCTTTCACACAAGTGCATTGACGTTCCTTGACACCTAAACATAGAAAATAGAAGTACAGACAAATAGAGAAAGTAGCGAGTGATTGGCAACAGTGCCGCTATTTGCAACATCACCCCACCCGCTCTCCAGGACGCAACTCACGGTACCTGCTTCTGGGGCTTTGTCAAAAACATTCTGTGCCAACAACATACAGTATCTTAAATAAAACTGACGGTCTAAAGTTAGAAATACAGATTGATTTTTCTTGCCTTCTCGAAGGCCAGTAGCTGTATTAAGGCTGTATTAGTGATTCTCTATAGACCACACAGCTAATTTTGCTGTTAATACTAATGCATACTTAAGGTAAATTATTTTACTTAAAGGCTAGAGGGCCTCTTTGGGCCTTTCGCCTCCCCAACATTTGCGGGGTCTTTGGAAGATTAAGTAAGGCATAAGAAAGAATGTGAATTGTTTCGGTTAGTGAATGTTGAAAATATATTCTTTAGATGTTTATTAAAAATAGCAAAGTCCAACAAGCAGCTGGTACGGCGAGCACGACGAAACATACAAACAAATGGAAAACACGTTTCAAGTAGTTAGTACTCTACAACGTACAATAAAGGAAAACAATGGGAAATCTCAACAAATTAATCAGAAAGAAGATAAAGAAATGGAGTTTTGGTTAATATTCAAAGAGGGATGAAGTTTAGAAATAAGAATGCTTTCTTTGAGACGAATCTCTTCTTTAGATTCATGTTGATCTATATTGGATGTACATGATCATGTTATACAATAATCTTGCTATAATTATAGTAGTATTGCCTATTAAAGTGAAACTTGCTTACGTTTGCATGATAAAGATTTATACCTTGCACATGTTCTATTTTTTATAAGTCTTAGTGGATTTCTTCTTCTTTCTTCCAGGGATGGTCTGTCATACAATGTGACATTGCGTCATAAGTTTGTCAACAATGCTACAGACTCCTATGCAATTTCTGTCAGATTTTATTTGCCTTTCTTCCTGCAATATGCAAACTGTTCCACATGTGGTAATATATCGATTGGAGACAGTAACAACCAGCTTTTTGTTCATGTAAGTATATCAGAAATAAAAGGTTGAAAATGTTAAGTTAGTAAACGATAATACTGTGACTTGAGGTTAGCATTTAATTAAAGTCACGTACAACAACCAAGCAAAAGAATATGAGATATTATGAAGATTTGTGTCGACGCTATTCTCTGAAAATACCCCTTTAACATCATTTATGAACTAGTGATAGTCATTCATTTTCTTTTGCATCATTAGCAGTTAAATTTTGAAAGATACTAACACTATTCGACTCAATTGATGCCATAAATGGTAGATGTTGATCATGTCGTGAGTCGCAGTTTTTTGTTAGACTACGACTACGACTAGACTACGACTCATGACATGATCAACATCTACCATCTAGACTACGACTCATGACATGATCAACATCTACCATCTAGGCTACGACTCACGACATGATCAACATCTACCATCTAGACTACGACTCACGACATGATCAACATCTACCATCTAGACTACGACTCACGATATGATCAACATCTACCATCTAGACTACGACTCACGATATGATCAACATCTACCATCTAGACTACGACTCACGACATGATCAACATCTACCATCTAGACTTTTGTTTATGTGTTTAATTCTAAGATGACATTTTAATCAAATAGAAATTCGGATCAGAAATAAAAACCAAGGATCTTACAGCTAGTTTAAGAGACATATGTACTTTTTATTCTATTCTTTCCTTGTACTTTACGCGGCTGCTTCTGGGCATGATAAAAGCACTGAACTAAATGTTCCCTTAAACGATTTTGAAACCTGGCCTCACTTGTCTGTAACTTTGAAGTTTCTACCCATGAAAGTAGGCGTAAATCCAAATTCAGACCTAGTTTGCATACGCAACAGAAGGTATTCTCCATACGTTTAATTCTTTGCTTATGTTAACTTCCACTTAACTTCCTCTTTTCTCTTAAATTTTCGTACTCTTTATTTATTGATAACTCCATTTAGAGCCTTTTGTACATCGCTTAGTACTTATAATTGTGCTGTCTTGTAAAATTATTTGTTTGCTTCGTTGATGATGCAAGTTATCATAAAAACCTAAGAATACAAAATGTCTCTAACACAATGTGTAAATTTGCTGAGTGTTCACCAATGGCAAATACAAATCCATACAAAAACTAAGTTAACAGGCTGAACTAATTTCTATTCACTCGTTTCTACTCATGGAAACATTCCTCTTCCTTTTTTTCATTTATATGTTTAAGAGCTTAAATTATGTCTTTTATTTTATAAATGTTTCTTGTAAGGCAGTGGTATTTCGGTTAGTAACGGGTAAATAATAGTATATCAAAAAGCCTGTCTGACAGATGGAAGTACAGAGGCAAACCTATGTAAAATTCAAACTTCAAAGAAGTTTCTTCAAAGTCAAATGACACATTAAAACTAAGACTCTTAGAATATAAAGCCGCATAATATCATAAACACATTTTTGTCAACGACTTTACATAAACGATGACTTTAATAGTCTGCAACAAGAAAAAAGCTCACATTTAGGCAAAATTAAAAAGTGGAAAATGTAGTACAGGCTAATGACCTTATCACACAAAGACGCCTCTCTCTATTAAATTTGAATATTTGGTAGCAAACGTTTTACATGATTTTGTAGAAAATGACGGGAAAAAATATAGCAAAATTAAGTATTCGGGGACATATAGTAATGACATAAAAAGCTCGCTGCCCACCTAATTGTAGAGGAAACAGCATGGGCATAATAATAGAGTTTTAGCAATCCATTAGAGGTTTCTATTTGTAAAGAAAGGATCCTAGTAGTTGGTATGGCCAGAAAATATCTTATTAACGAAAAAGGGAAGCCCAGCTAATGTTAGCTAATATTGCTGTTTTCGGTTTGGGCAGCGCAGGTTCGAACATGGGGAAACATCAGACCGAGATTTGATAGTGCAAAAGAAATTGAAAAGAACATAAATACAGACTTTCTGACTGAGATGGTAACATCGCTGATGGTTTATTTCTCTGTTCTTAAGGATAACACCGGGCTAGGCCTTAAATTTTTGATACATAAATAATAACTGCGCACTTCTTTGTCATTCAATAACCTTTTCCAAAGGAAGAGTCCTATCATGTGAATATGCTACTCTGAAATGAACTCGCTTATCTTCTCAGTAGGGTGTGCTACATTTTCCAGAGACATTAAGGTGGTACTATGTACGGTATTCGAAAAAGGAAAGCCTTTGCAGAACAACGTGTTGACAATTGTTCCACACTTTTTGTATCTTATAGAGAACTTTGCTGCTTTGGCCTATTCGAAAATTTAGCGGAACGTTTACTTTCAGTATAAATTTGAATTAAGCCTACTTTAAGCACAATGAAAATTACCGTTACACTTATCTTCGTCCCACAAAAAGGCTTACAGACTTCATACTTTGATAAGAAACCAAGCATCTGCTATCCAATAGTAGCCATATTTTTTATCTTTGCTATCTCTACAGGTTCCAATCTTGACAGTTGGATCCCAGGCCACCTTCACATTTGTCACTCTCCTTGACGACAACAAAATTCTGAAAGAAGGAAAACATAATATCATAACGCCTATTGAAGTTTCATGGTACGACCAATACATGAATACAAAGGATCAGAATTACAAGGGAGTTGGAATCAAATTATCTCAACCAAGAACAGTTGATATATTGTCTGTCGAAATTCCAGGTATTGATTCCATGTAAATTTGTGTGTCTACGTGGTATGCTAAGAAAACACAATAATTGGGATGAAAAATACAAAAAGAAACTGCACGAAATAGCGAAAACATTAGAGTGCATTTTAGCTATTCAGTACTAAAATGTTTTCGCTAATTTTCGTGCAGTTTTATTTTTTTGTACCACCAACAAACTATAAAAATATGCGTAAACGTGTTATGATAATAGAGTAAGAAAGGCGATTAAAGCTTTAAATATTTCCAATTTCTCCGAATGCTTTGAGATTAAGAGAGTTGTTAACAGAAAACATAAAATAATCCTGAGAGACCAATTTCACACCTTTACCGTAAAAAGTAATAGTTTTGTTTACGAACGTTATTTGTTTCTTATTATCTCATATAAATGTTGATATAGTGTCTCTCTTAAGAATATGTCATTTTATAGGTCTAATCTTAACTTTGATGAGAGTCCACAAGCTTTTACTAGTGTTTCATGTATTATTGAATGTCACCCGTAATTAATAAAGTTGATGTCATGGAAGAAAAGGAATATTTGTGCAAGGAAAGGATATTGAGCTCTTTTATACATTTACGTTCATGTGCAAATATGACACCGCTTTAAAATCTTATAAATCCATGCTTTATCTCGTAATGTTTCTCAGGTTGTTCTACTCCACTTGGTATGTCCAATGGAAAGATTAAATCCCATCAGCTGATAGCATCAACCTCAGATCCAACAAACCGTCCTGAAGCAGCCATTGTTACAAGCACAGGTTGGTGTGCCCTAAAGTTAGATAAGGATCCCTTTATACAGGTAAACCCCCAATTTATAAACTGATAAAAGTCTAATTAATAAAAGCACAGATTCCAATGATTCTATTCTTTTGAATGCACTACTTGTTTCTTTCGTGTTAGTGATCCTCAAGATCTGTATTGGGTTTTTGTATATGTGTGTGTTGGGTTGGGTAGGGGTATGGTCCTGTTAGTCAGTTAGTAAGCCTGGTTACTACATAGTTTTTGAGCGCAAAAAGTTCACAAACCTTTCCTGCAAATCTGAGACTTGAAGGATTTAAGCCTTCCTGACTATAGCAATTAAATTATTGATATGTGTTTTAACGTAATTTGTATTTGTAGGACTATTTCAACGGGTTTCGTATCACTTTTAGCGATAAATATATTTGAATGTTTACGTGTCCCTGTTCGTACTTTTAATTTGCGTTTATTAGTATTTTATTAACAGAGGTATCTTATGAGTTTTCACATTGAATTACCATTGTGCCAATTCTACTCTGAAAATGTAGAAGATCAAGCTAAGACTCTATTTAAAAATTTTGCTTATATACAGTCGATTTCAATGGAATTGTTAGTTCACCTACGCGCCGACAGTGATGTCGAAACAGGTTTCCGTCAAAAGTTTGCCAGATTCAGCACTGCTTAAGTGTCCTTCAATCACGCAATGCGCTTGGAAATTGTGACGTCAAGATTTAGAAAATTTTTGAAGTATGGAAAAAATACTCAATTTCATGTTCCCTTATTAGTAAGAATGTCAATAGCCAAAATTGAAAGTGTTCCCTTTTTCCAACATCGAGATATCTGCTTTCAAAATTTTAAATCTTTCTAACGAAACCTTATCATTTGATGCTGGTTCCTACCGTAAGGAGCCAAGGAATATCAACAGAGTTTTGACCAGAGAAATTATAAATTTAAGCGCCTCTAGTTTAAATACTATATACACTACAGGTCTGGTATTTGGGGGGACAGTCTATTCCAAGGTGGACTTTAGATATCTGGAGTCAAATCCTACTATTTCCAAAACTTTTGGTTTGTGACGTCATCACTTTCCCTGTGCATACCGTTGGCCTAGTCGGGTGCTTTAACTTGACCTCTAATTTCATTAACCAGCCCTTCAGATGCCAGAATCTAAAAATGACGTATAAATGAGGTATGAAGTCATTTCTAAACCTGCATCTGATCTCAGTGATATCAAAGTTCAAATAGAAACGCAAACACACCAATTAATTGTACATGATTTAATAAAATTTGAAAACGAGGCTATTTTCCGTCCCCCTATGAGTATTTTTTGAAGTTTATTTTGATTAAGCTTAGTTTTAATGAATATAGTAACTGTCTGATTTGAAAACGAGGCTATTTCCGTCCCCTCATGAGTATTATTTGTAGTTTATTTTGATTAAGCTTAGCTTTAATGAATATAGTAATTGCCTGATTTTCTTTATCAATCTGTTGTAAAATGAGGACCAAAGATGATCTCAGGTACACCTTTTGACGTTAAAAGCTGCAGAAAATATTTGTCATACTTAACAGGCTTTGACACTTTTAAAACTGTTTATTGCTACTTCATCATCATGAAACAAATAGATTTGACCCTGCTGATAGTACGTCTAATTCTAGGCAAAAAATCACTCAACCGGTTAAGAATACTTACTTTGGAACGGACTACCTTTTCCTTTATTACCACAACGTCCTAAATTATTTGTGTTTTTTGATGATTTAATAACAAATGACCAAATACTGAGTGATGAAATTAAAATCTTGTATTTTGCGTGCATTCTTTTACAGACACATGCAATCTCATAGTTTGAAGCATAACTGTCTCACATTTAATTTAATAAACAATTTTTAGATTTCAAATCAAAATTAAAAGGGCGTGGTTAAAAGGAAACGTTTTATGACAGCGCCCCAGAACACCATCCCGTAATACTCTTCCCCGCCATCCTTTAGAGCTACCAGCCGCCACTGAGGTACAACCTTTGTGATGCACGGTATGTTTTCTATTAGGGTGTGTATCTACATTATTGTGTAAACGGTAACTAAAGAAAGTCCTCAGACACTAAGAGAATGATCGTGAGTGTCCTCTCATTCCAGCTCTGGGAAAATGCAGTGAGAAATTGGGCTGTCTATTAAAAAAAAAGCAGCACGATTTAATATTGTATCATTTATTATTATTTAAGCCCGAAGTACTGATAATATCATTTGTGTGGAGAGTAAACAAAAATAACAAAGAGTAAATAGTAAATGCCAATAACATTTGTCTATCTTTACCTCAGCAAACCTCCATTAGTCAAAGTATTATTTTACAATTTTCGAACGTGGAAGAAATAAAAATTACTGGGTTCTACTGGCATCAATATTTCTCAGTTTTATCTTTTCAAGTAAGGGGGTTCAATACGTGCTACAGTCGTTATATTTTGAAGTATTATCAGTCTTTACAATTCGTAAAGTCCGCAACTGGAACTAGGGGCTTCTTGGAACTGTAAATTTCTAAATAATTAATTTTCTTGTTTACTTCTTCTTCCATTTGCAGCTACTTTTAGCTCATAAAAGTAGAATAACAAAAATCACAACGTGGAGTAGAACATTGAAGCCGCATTGGGTAACAACGTATGAATTATGGTACAGCTTGGATAACACGGTATGGAGAGCATATGGTGAAAATGGATTCACAAAGGTATAGTGCAAACACTTTCGTAAATGCTACTTGATTGGTCACAAAATCAACGATTATTTTTTATTAGTCAATAAAATAGAGAAGGCGTGTTTTCTTAAGTATTCATTTGTCAACTTGCCTTCTACAACACCTTCATCTTCTGTACTTCTCTTTTTTCTCTTTACAGGTCTTCTCAGGAAACACGGAGATGTTTACGCCCAAAACACATTGGCTGCTGTACGCATTTACTGCCAACCATGTCAAAATAAAGCCAAAGAGTCGTCGTGAAATGTCTTGTATGAGATTTGAGTTATATGGATGCGAAGTTTCTGATCGAGGTAATTCTGTCACATAAGACTAGCTATTATAATGTGGCAACAATGCATGTTTTGGATAAAGCATGATGGATTAAAGCGTCAAATGTTTGCAATCTTTGTACATACACATGCTCAACTCGCAAGAAATCAAAGAGCTTATGTGACCTAGCGAGTTTGATATATATTTGCACCCGTCTGAAATAGTTGGTCAATATTCTCCAACATAGCATATAGGGATAGGGGCTAGGTGTGCACAAGATCAGACTAGACCAAAACTATTTATATATGGAATATTTAATTTTTTAAGTAGTCCTTATCTCTTAAACTGCTATTCCTTGCCAGATTATACAACAGCATCACTATGTTCTGGTTTTTGTACGAAGTTGTTCACCCTCCCCTTTACCGACTTAATTAACATTGACAGTCATCCACTTTTTCTCCGTACATTTTTCTCTGCCATAGACAACTGTGTCAATCCGATCGGAATGGAAAGTGGCAAGATACCAGATTCAGCTATCACCGACGATCTTTCTGGCAAAAACAACCCAACTACCAATGTGCGTCTAAACAAACCAGTTCCCGACTTTCCTTTTGGGTGGATGGCTACCACAGACGGAACACCACCTAGTTATGTCCAAGTGGATCTTGGTTCCGTTTTTATGGTAGGACTACAGTTGCCTCTCTTTTTTTTGAATAACAGAATTTGACACTGGACAGCCCACTTGCTTGATAATCGCTATAAATATTCTCAAAATGTTTGCTATATAAATTTTTATGATACCTTAAACTTTAGAGCAACAAGATCTACATAATACGTCGGGAATTGTAAAGTAGAAGATTAAGCTAAAGGCGAGTTTATACGCTCTACTATGTATTGCTTTGCATTAACAATGGAGACGCGTAAAATGCTCAAAAGTTAGAGATGTACTTTCCGTACTTTCCTAGAATCTTTCTACATGTACTATCCTAGAAAAAGTTTTTAACCATAGATGTACTATTTTAGAATCAAAATAGGGTTCAGGCTAGGGTTAGGGTTAGTTTACTAGAATTTACTCTCGCAAAGGTATCCCAGAAAAGTACATCATGGCAAGAACATTTCTATAACTGTACAACGTGGCAATTCTAGGTTAGTATGTACCCTAAAATTATAGCATTTTTTTACGACCCGTCTTGACTCATGTCCCTTCCTTACCCCTTTTTTGTAATTGTGATGGCCCCACGAAATCATAGACCTCCTCCATAATCTATTTAAATGCAAAATATTTTGAGACCTTGTAGCTTGAGATCTTTTATAAATGAGAGGTTACAGAATGTATTTTCTTATTCACATGGAGTAATAACCTCTTTCGAATTCCACTTGATAGAGAAAAGCATTTAAATTTGCAGTTTAAATGATATCAAGCAGTCAGGCCGCTCATTTGAATATAAATAAACGATTTGTAAACGTCATATAGAGATGATACATCTTGGTCTTGATTAGCTGATTGTACGTGACGTAGATTACAGGTATCTTGTAACTGCTGTGAAATGCGGGCTTTGATGAATCACGTACATAACACCGAGTAGCCAACTGTTATACAGTCGAACCTGTCTATAGCGGACATGCTATATAGCGGACACCTGGTAATAGCGGATACATTTTCTAGGAACGGGCCAAATCATGGTCAAACTCTCATTGAAATACCTCTATATAGCGGACAGTCTTATAGCGGACACTTTTTCTCGGAACCTTAAAATTAACCTGTGTACAGCGGACATTCGTATTTTACTCCTATTTAAGCCCCTTAGCCCTATGGCTTCGTGGTCCCTGAGTTGTCAGAAGATTATAAACCGATAAAATTCATGATACAGTAAGTATTTTTTGAACAAGTG
>JAAAKL020017718.1:0-10502 GCA_010016065.2 Carybdea cf. marsupialis auct. non (Linnaeus, 1758)
GAACTTATAATTCTTAAGCGATTTGGTGGATCAGGGACACAAATTGTTTCATCCATGTTTCCCTTCCTCTAATACAAAATTTAGAAGCAAGCTGTTTCCGCAATGCTTAAGATATGCTATTTTGATAAACTGGACAAAAGTATTGTCTTTCGACTTGCCTCTGTCTCTCCTTCGAGTGAAATTTTACGTTTTATTTGACCCGTTTCCTCTTCTAACACTCCCATAAAGTTTTAACTTTATTTCTCAAGCTCAAGATATTGCAGATAATATGAAAGTTATGGTGGATATGTAACGTTTATTGTTTTACTCTGGTAAGTATGTCGTTTCCTGAATATACTCCTGGGGAATTCCGGGAATCTGAAAGCAAACAACCCCTAAGACCTCCTAGTTGAGCAGATACCCTAGAACAATCGTGGTGACCTCTTCTACTAAAACACATCTGTGAGCAATGGGTACTTTGCATAACTTAGGATCATTGCCCCATAAGCTGAGGAAATAATGTGGCACATATAGGAGTCTATTAGACATTTTTGACAAAAGTAAATATCTCAAAGTTTAAATTTGCATATTATTATAATGAAGGAGAGGACAAGAGGACATTTTCCAGATGCCCAATTCTCCCCTCTCTTTAGAGACAGAAACAAAGACAAGTAAGGAGGTCGAAGAAAGATGGAACAAGCATAAGAAGGAGATAGTAGTGAGCGCCACAGAAACGTTTGGTTAGGAAACTGGTAAGAGAGCAAAGAAACCGCAGGTAAGTGAGGAAATGATAACTAAGATGGAAGAAGACGTATAGGAAAAACATATGCACAGAAGAAGGAAAGAAGAAGTATAGACGACTAAATAATTAATTAAGGAGAAAGACTCAGAAGTCAAAAGAGATGTGGTGGCAAGGGAAATGCAGGGACTTGGAAAAACTTGAAAAAGAGGGAAAGCGGATTTGCTGTACAATAAGGAAAAACGGGTTACAGGACAAAAGAGAAAAGTAAAAGGAGGCACAGTGATCAAAATAAAGAAGGAGACATACTGGCTGATCCAGAAGAAGAAACAGGAAGATGGACTGATTACACTAAAATGTTGTGTGACAAGAAAGGAAACCGACTTTTAGCAGAATTTCAGCTAGAGGCTGAAGACCACTATGACGACTTAGGACATGTGATAATTCAGAGTGACGTGGAAGAAGCATTGAAAGCAATAAAGAACAGAAGACTGAAGGAACGCATGAAGTACTTGCAGAACTATGAAAAAACATAGAGAAAATGGCATCAAAGAGTTCGTAGAACTAAATCAGGAACTGTACAACTAGGAATTTGGCCTGAAGAACTCAACGAATTATTCATGACTGCTCTTAAGAAAATACTTTAGGGCGTGAAGGAACGCAAGACAAAATTATCAGTAGTACATGCCACTAAGATCATGATACACATAATTAAAAGGCAGGTGGAAGCAAAGATACAAAGTTTCATCGGGTGGTCATAGATTGGGTTTAACTAAGAAAGGATGCGGATCGAGAAAAGCTATTGGAGTAATGATAAAGTTGTGTGAAAAGTCTCTGGAATATCGAAATGATGTATGTGGGGCCTTGGTTGATTATTAACTTAATATAATTACAATATTTTATGTAATCGAGTAAATTAGGTAAAGATGATGAAAGTATTAAAGTAAAGTGGGATAGATTGGAGAGATAGAAGTGAGCGCGGCTGTTTTTAGATCAGATGACAGGAGTTTTAAATAGAGGCGATAAATCAGATGTTTGTATGGTAGGTAGGGGAGTAAGACGAGGGTGTATCATCAATATTGTTCTCGGCAAATGCTGCAAAATGATGAAAGAAGTGACAAGTACAGTAACAGCTGGAGTGAGTGTTAGGAGAAAGCTGTTGCCAGATATACGTTTTGCAGATGACCAGGTTATGTTATCAAGCTCAGAGAAAAGCTTACAGATATTGATTTATAGGTTCTATGAAGTAGCAAGCATTAATGGTATGAAAATTAGCACCAAAAAGACAAAGGTGATGAAGGTGTCAAGATATGACAGTGGCAATTTCAATATCAGAGTAATGGGAGAACAACTTGACCAGGTTAAAAAATTTCGATATTTAGGAGTGTTGACTACAGAAGTCGGAAAATGTGTGACTAAAGTTAACGGTAGTATTTCCATTGGAATGCTGGAATTGGCAAAAAGGACAGAATTACTAACTAAAAGTTTGAAAATTGTTTTTAAAAAAGAGGGTAGTCAAGACACTGATATGGAGTGTGGCGCTGTACGGGGCAGAAACCTGGACATTGCAGAAAGAGGATATTAAAATGTGAATATTGAAATGTGGATTTGGAGACGAATGATCAAGATCAACTGGAGAGATAAGAAAACAAATGAAGAGGTATTGGAAATGGTTGTTGGAGGAAGATAACTGATAATACTATTACAAGGAGAAAGAAAAACTGAGTTGAACATTTTCTAAGAGGAGAAAGACAACTGCAAGAAGTAATTGAAGGAAGAATGAAAAGAAAGAGACCTAGAGGCAAAAAAATAATAGAAACATTGGAGACTTGGGAGGTACGTAGATAAAGAGTAGGACAGAAGACAGTACTACGTGGAGAATGCGGACGACACAGTTTGTCAGATATTATTGAATCGATTGCATTGTATTAGCTTTATGTCCTCGACTTTTAATGTTAGTTATAACATAGTAAGAAGGAACAGCGTTGGACGGATTTCTTTGAGTTTATTTATCATGCACGAATTTTGTTCAAGCAAAGACCTGAAATTCTAGTAAAACGCCATTCTCCCTGTAAGTCAATATGGTCACATACGCCTAAAAGTTTTTTATGATTGTAGTTTGAGGATGCATCTAATTGTGGAAGCGTACACAACGATGCCACTGAGATTTTATGAAACAATCGGTAATGCGAAGTCATGCCTTTAAATTACACGATTTCAATTTTCAAGAAATATAGGCTACCAGAAACAAATATAGGAAACACCTACATCAGAACACCACTTATCTGTTTCTGCATTTTAAATTTTTGTCATCGTAAAAAGATACAACTAGTTCCAAGCAAGTAAATATGACGGTTCGTAATAACAACCCCAAATTTTAGATATTTGCAAGATTAATTTTAGGTGTCAAACAATAAACAGTTTAGCTATTAGCACTTTCAGATATCTTTAATCTAGTCTGAATTAGGGGATAAAATATACAGTTTTAATTCTTAAAAATATAGCAAAGCAAATAGCTCTCCCTTTTCTTTGTTGCAAGTTAGATGCGAAAATTATTTACACACTATTTTGGTATTATTTTGATTCCTAGATTGTCTGATGTGCCAGACTTCAATTACATTTCAAGTACACTGGAACTGTTTTATTGGCATAGAAAAACCACAAATATATACTCGTCAATGAAAACTTGATATTGCAAACTTTTGTCAATATTAGATAAAGACGTTTCTGACCTCAAATATGTTATTTGAAATTAACGGTGAAAGAACTTTGTCTTTTGTAATGAAAAAAGAAAGAAAACAAGGCTTGTCTCCGTTGTTTGCATTGTCTCTTTTAAGCAGCTTGTATGCAGATATGTCTGTACCTTAAGCTTACTGCCATTTAGGAGGACAGGCCAAATGTTTTTAAAGATATCTCTTCTGCCCCTTTTTTATCTATGTTGGCATATCGTTAACGCTTGGGGTGCATAAAGGACAGGTTTGATTGGAGTGGTGCCTGAATTGATTGGTAATGAAAGTTAAGACAATCATCTATTACGAAAAGGTACAAAGTAGCATAATACATGTTAACGAACGTATCACGAGAAGGATGAAATAAAGACGTGGGAATAATGGAATAGAGAACTCGAAAGTATTGAAGCCACCTTGAAGAAACTTAGGGAATAACAGATTCATATCAATGCCAAGAGACGGTTAATTTTAAGGTCTTAGGACGTAAATGGACGAGACAAAGACCATGATCATGACTTGATAAGTCAACTACAAGAAGGATGAAAGAACAATGGAGGGAGTAGGGAGGCTTGAACTACGTGTGGGGCTGAAACAGCCTCGTCAGAAAGATATAGTGCCTGATCTGCCAAGAAATTAATCAACCTTGTGTTTCAGAAAGAATCAAAAGGTAAAAAGAAGCTGTTTACAATAGGCAATGACCACAAAGGACACATAAAGTCGCAAGTAACCTAGATCGTACCTGAATGTAACTTGAAATTCAGCAATAAGTAATCTCAAAGATTCTCCTTGCCCGTTGTTCTCTTAGCAAACTTTGTCTTCCTCCTCACAATACATCAGCTACTGTAGATAATTTGTATCAAACATTTGAAGTACGGATATATGGAATTGATCCTTTTAAGGAATGAAGAAGACAGGAAAGAATTGAAGTACTTACTCAATAAAGGTGTTTTGTCTGTACAATGAAGATTATCTCTTTCCAGTCTATACTTCCTTAGATAACGTAAAAGCCTCATTCCATTAACCCATAAAACTGTCTGAATGCGACCAGCTAAACCTGGTGGTGATCATCGGCGCAGCTTTCTTACTTTTAACATTAATATCTGAAAGTAAAGTATTAAATTGAGAACCTTATTAATTTTTTAACATTACTTAATACCTAGAATTATATTACTATGCCTAACATGATTCCATTCCTGTAAAAATTCTTACATTACTTACTCCTAAGTCCCCAAGTCCACTCTAACACGATTCGAAAAGTTTGTTGGTGGTACAAACAATAAAACTGCACGAAATAGCGAAAACATGAGTGTACTGAAAAGCTTTTTTCGTCTGACACTCCTCAGAGTACAAAATCGTCAGAATTGAGATTCATAAGAAATTTGTAAAACGTGTACCAAACATTGTCTTGAAAGTAGCCAATAAGAGGTCTGACTGCAGGATTGGTGTTGTTTTGACCAATCAGTCTCTGTGGAATCAAATGGTTAACTGAAAAGACCCAGTGAAAAGACACGTTCTTTTTGTCTGCAAAGCAACGGTTATTCCTAAGTCCCCCAGTCCACTCTAATACGATACTCAATTAGCAGAAGTGACATTTTGCTATTTCAATTTAATTTTTTCAATGAACTCAACGGGTCAACCCCGTAGTTGACCTCGTTTGACCAGGATGGCTAAATTTGGAACAGAAATCATTGGCGGGGGCTTGGCCTAAGTGACCTAAACAAGATCCCACCTACACCGCTCCGTCAACAAACCACAAAACCCAAATATGCATTCAAAGCAAAGAAATGATGTTACATATAGGCAAAAAAAATTTCTACACGAATTGTTCGCAACTCCTAAACTTTACTTTACTAACTTAAGAGTTTAAAGTAATTTGTATTGCTTTCTCATGAGGAGGGGGGCTATATGACATTAGAAATTCTTCCAGGGGGGAGCTAAGCCCCTCCTAGCCCTCTCAGCCAAAGGACTGCAAGAGTTTAGGCTGTCAGAAGCCAGTGAGACTGTAACATCCATGCTACTTCATTGAGATGTAGATAATAAGTAACTGCCACTTTGACTTGTGTCAAATACTCTAATCGATAAAAAACTAGTTTTTTAAAATATGAGAAAAATCACTCACCTAAATCCAGGCACTTGTTCTGGTGCAGTCTTGGTCTCCATGTTGAAAAAGATTGCATACCTCTGCTTTACCACCTTCAGTCTTCTTGCGCGTTAATCAGGTGTGTTACGGAGTCACCGTACATAAAATATAGCCTGCTCAAAGTACGGACGAAACAGAAACTAGACTTCGAAATAGGATTTTCCATTAAGTGGTAAAGCTATAGATATTATAACAAAATTATACATAATAAAAAATAAATAATAAATTATTTTATCAGCAACGTGAATTATTCTTGATTGCTGTCTACACCATATTAAATTTACGACACTTGTTCAAAATTTTACTTACCTTCTCGTTTTTGTATATTGAACCATTTCTAGTAATCAAACATACCACTAAATTTGCAATGGACAGAAAGGCGTGTTGAGAGACAATGTAGATTGGGGATTTTCGACAAACGCAGGAAAAAGTAAGAGGTTGATTTATTTGTGTGCTTCGACGGTGGTAATGAAATACCATGGTTGCTAGTTTCTTCCATGTGTTTTAAACTCCTCTAAATTTGAAAACTGTTCTATCCGTCACCAGATGCCACATTCCCATCTCCTCTCTTCGTATTTCAATATCATGTACTTCAGAAAAATAACAGATTACTGGCTTTAACTTACCATTTGGTTCTTTCGTAGTAAACAGCTCACCAGAGTACAAAGTCACACACAAACACACTTCGATTTAATGGTCTACTTACATTTGGTGTCCAACGTAATGCCAGCATTATGCCAGATATTGCTGTGATTCCACTATAACTGCGTGCAAATTGTGAAAAATTCCCAAAATCTATCGTCGAGAAACACAAAAGAAAACAATATCTTTCATCTCCAAGTAAAATTCAAAAATTGGGTAAAACTAGTATTATACTGCGGGAACGGGTTCTGTTATCGCGACTCCCGTCCCCGAAACTGAATAAGTCCCTCACGCGATGATTCCTGACTACAATTGTTGCCATGTTGTGTCTTGCACGGGGGTCACGTAATGTACAAAAAGCTTTGCAGGCTGTTGTCGACATATTGGCGCTTTCTTCAGAATTTACGACACCACCCTGGACTTTGTTTTCTTAGTACAGCGATTGGAATGATTTACATACGATTGGATGTTAATAAAACACATTGGTTTTTTATTGATCAGAATGGCACATCAGGAAGATCTTTGTGTATACTTACGTACGTATAATTGTGTAAATATCCTATGGGGTTTTTTATTACTGTTATTCTCAACAGATGCAACTTCGGACGAAGCGACTGAGGCCTGCATTATGGTGGTGGTTTACTCACCCTTTTACTCCCCGGAACATGCTTAGTTCCACAATTTTCTTTCATAATCTTGTAGTACTCATTGAGATCTATCTATTGATATATATATTATATATGTATACTTATTGGCCCCCTCCTTGTAATATCCGCCGATTCTCTTTTGGTGCTGCTTCAGGTGAAACTATTCGGGGTAAATTACGATGACGGTTTACTTGGATTTGTTTTTCTTCATGCATATATTATATATGTGTATTTATTGGCCCCCTCCTTGTAAAATCCGCCATTAATATGATGGTTAACTCACCTTTTTACTGCCCAGAGCATGGATATTCCACAGCTTTCTTTCTTTATACATATATAAACTGTGCCCCTTTATTCCAAAATCCGCTCTCTACGTCAGGTCACTGTTCTAGGGAGCGACATTGGTACTGAAGGAAAGAAAAACGTACATATGAGTAGACTTTTAGTCTAAAATCTCTGCAAAACCTTATCATCTAACAAATTGTATGCCAGCTGACTTGCATTCTATCTAAGATACAAACCATTGTACAGCTTAATTTAAAGGAAATTAAAATCAGTTAACTAATGTAATGTAATGTAAATAAATCTTTAGCATACATTAGAATAAATTCAACAAAGTACCATACGTGTTCTGCTTAATTTTTTGTAAAAGATTCAAGAATTGCCACAATGTCAATCAATTTCCCTTGACAAAATATATTTTTGCAAAACTAACTGCAGAGCTACATTATCTTCCCTTAATTTTCTACCTTTCACTAAGTCTACTTGCATCGTATTACCAGCCTTGGAAACCTGCAGAAAATTTATAATTATCAACTGCTGTTATTAAGCAACCCGGTTTTACCCCTAAATTATTTAGCCCCCATAGCAAATACAATACCTTTGAGAACGCTTGACGGGTACAAAAGTTGTTTCCTTGTTTGAGAATGTTTACCTGTCGGGGCTTCCCGAAGTCAGTTAATAGCTCAAGCAAATATTTGTCCACCGCTACCTAATGGGCGAGTATATTCTTTAACTGATACGTTAAAGGTAAGCATTTGAAACACATCCTTTTTTATAGCTACATAATGTAATGTTTCATTCAACCAAACCCTGTCATGAGTTAACATTATACAAATCTTAAAAAGCTCTACAATCTTAGCCTGAAACCTGGCTAAATAAACAAACGCTTTAGGTAACTCACCTGCAACCGAAATTATCCACTTGTAAGGTGGCCTTGGTCTCGATCTCTCTTAAGTTAAGTGAAAATTTCTTCTGTGCAAATAGTTATCTGCATGGTCTTGGCTTGAAAACCTGGTTTTGAAATCGCGGGCCCTTATCGATTTATGATTGGTCGTTCCTATTTCAGTCGATCCCCGTATGTTTATTTAAAACTAGTTGAATATCACGTGATTTTTCGCCAGTAATCGTGTTGTTCAGTAGATAGCAATTACTGTAACTGATAATTGATGGAAGGATAATCAGTTCGTAAAATGTAAGTTTTAACCGGCCACCGATCTAACCAAAGCAGATATAAACTATTTTTCGTGCTATAAAAGAGGCAACTAAGTGGTTGAATTAGCAACATCAAATTAGCTAATTAATACGTTAAACTAATAGGAAAAGAATAATTACATTTGATGAACACAAAGGGGCATGTGGCCCTGAATGTTTAAAGGGGCATATTCAACCAAAGAGCTTAGAGCGCTTTTCTGCTCCTTGAGTTCCCATTTTCATGAAACATGGTTGTCATCTCCTTAGGAAACCAATTTTTATCAGAATGGCTGATGATTGAGAGAAACGTATACAGTACAGATACATTGCATCATTTACGAAAGATGTTCAGAAACCAACGACAGCTCCAAATAGCCTGACCTTACCCTCTAGCCCAGTGGTTCCTAGCCTTTTAAAACCAAGGATCCCATTTACTAACTTCAAAAAGGCTTTACGACCCAAAAGTAGAACCGTTCTCGTAAAGGAGGACCAAAAGCCCCTCCCTTCGACCAACTATGTGTCCTAGGGCAGAGCCTTTGATAAGTAGTGTCCCCTGAAAACCGGAGCACTTAAAACTTATTCCATTGTCAATCTTGATTGATACTTTCTGGTAATAATCTCTTTAGTTTATACATTTTCTCCATCAAATCTGCACAAACAGACATGAATTGTTTAATACTCTCTCCCTAATTAAAATGTTGTTGGCATCTACAAAATCAAATGTCGCATGCATTTGCAAGGATGAGGAAAACAGGGAAAAGGACTATCTATTTGCATGAGGGAGCATTTTATGTCCATGGTCTTACCTTTTGAATTTGCAGATCAACAAAACCCAGCCTATACCATTTTTGCGACCCCATCATATATACGCCGTAACCCTATCTGGGTTCGCGGCTTACAGGTTGGGAACCACTGCTCTAACTATTTACGAACAGTGAGGGATTCTAAGGTGGTGGGGATAAATATCGTGTATTTTATTCATAAAATTTATATCTATATGTAGTCTGACTATTAGGGACAAATTTACAGCCAATGGGGGAGCTTGACCAGACTTCTCTAGCTGCGGGGAGGAGAAAATATCTATCCCGGAACTATACCCTGTTTGAAATGATAAAAACTTGTACAGTTGCTAACTTCTAACTATTTCTATTGCACGAGTAAGTTAAACAACACCATGCTATTTTTACTTATATTTGCTTCCAAACCAGTTTCTCCGCTCAGATAACAACAAATTCAGCCATAAAAAATTTCTCATTTCAAAATGTCAGAAACGTATTTCAGAGATTATAAAATATGTAATCTCTGCTAATTTTTAGAACAAATCACCATTTTAATGCGAGATTTGCCAAATTTTGCGAAATTTTGAGACTGACATTCTTGATAAATGAGGGAACATGTCCCCCAGTCACCCCGGGGCCACACTAATGAGACTATGTTATACATGTCCAAGGATTTGGGCCGTACTCCCATCATAGAAACAATGGCAATGCCTTAACAGACTGAAAGAGTCTGCGACTGGCAATACAGTGCATATTACTTGTGCTTAGATGCTTATGCTTGCTTGCATATTGTGCTGAATATGCTTAGAAGATAGGTAAAGGTTATGGGGTACGTTAATATGTTCTTCCTCGTCCACTATGATAAAATGAGGAAGTTACTCATTCGATCAAACTGTCGAGCCACTAAAATCGAAATTGACAAAATAATCAACAAGTGGCATTAATCGTAGATCTCACGGAATCTTGAACAACTATATTATATTATCTGAGTGCATCCCTCATCATATATTCATATTTATGTTTCGCATATTTCTATTTCTGGCAATTGGGGTCTGATCTAATAAACGCACACATTTATTTGTACAGAAAGTTTATTAAAGTTTTGAAGTTTACAAACGATAGCTTTTAAGATAGTTTCTTAAGTGTTAAACGCAAATGTGAGAAGGATAGAAACAATGACTATATTAGCAAAAGTTTTAGAATGCTCCTACAGATCTTAATAGGTGTGTTGAACTAAACGTCAACAGTCTTATTGGATAGAACCAAGGTCCAAACCTAAGGGGGGCTAATAACAAAACAACGGAAAGAACAATTTTCATTATAAAGATTATTTAAAGATGTATTCAAAGAAAGCATCACCTAAAGAAAAAACGG